>JAECUM010001448.1:0-45973 GCA_016617855.1 Megalonaias nervosa
CTTTTAAACAGGAATACATGAAAAAAGAGATTTCAGTATTTACTGGAAAATGATTTTATAGAGCCCAGTAAGAGTGATTGGAGTTCACCTTGCATTCTTGTTCCGAAACCGGATAAAACTTTCCGAATGTGTACGGATTATAGAAAGGTGAACAGTGTGACTAAAACACTCATTTCCATTGCCAAGAATCGACGATTGTATTGACAAAATTGGAAATGCCAAATACGTCACTAAATTCGACCTTCTGAAGGGTTTTTGGCAAATTCCATTAACGGAAAGAGCAAAAGAAATTTCGGCATTTGTGACTCCAGATGGACTCTACCAGTATAAAGTAATGCCATTTGGATGAAGGGTTCTCCAAGTACTTTTCAACGCCTTATGAATATGATTACTTCTGGTCTAGACAATTGTGATGCCTATATTGATAATGTCATCATCTACAACAACACCTGGAAAGAACATCTAGCCACGATTCGGAAGTTCTTCGACAGACTCACGGATGCAAATTTGACTATTAATTTATCTAAAAGTGAGTTCTGCCGTGCGTGTGTTACTTTCTAGGACATATTGTGGGACATGGTCAAATTAAACCTATAGATGCTAAAGTCAAGGCTATTTCTGAATTTCCTGTGCCTGTCAGTAAAAAACAGCTGATGCGGTTTTTGGGTATGGCTGGGTACTATCGCAAATTTTGTTCTAATTTTTCTGATATTGTCGAACCTCTGACAAACTTGTTGAGAAAGAAAAACAAGTTTCTTTGGACTGAAAAATGTCAAGAGGCTTTCGATATATTAAAGGCCATACTTAAAAGTGCACCAGTTTTAACAGCTCCAGATTTCAGTCAACCATTCAAACTATCTGTGGATACAAGTGATGTTGGGGTTGGAGCAGTTTTGCTTCAAGATGACAAAAATGGTGTTGAACACCCAGTGTGTTACTTCTCTAAGAAATTAAATAAACACCAAAGAAACTACTCAACAATCGAGAAGGAATGCTTGGCTTTAATGCTAGCATTACAGCATTTTGAAGTTTGTTAGCTCGGCTCCTTCTCCGGTTGTTGTGTTTAGTGATCACAACCCCCTTACTTTCATCAGCAGAATGAAAAATAAGAATCAAAGACTATTGAGATGGAGTTTATTTTTGCAAGAGTACAATCTTGACGTCAGGCACATTAAAGGAAAAGATAATTTAATTGCAGATGCACTTTCCCGTGTATAGAAATGTCTTTTTCATATACACCTTTGTGTAAATTCATAAGAGTTCTTCTTATGTAAATTTTTTTTACCTCATGTACAGTTTACATCTGGTAAAAAAGAAAGCTTTATTACATAAATCTTTCTTTTTTCTTTATGGGGGAAAGTGTTACGACCCTGTAGTTAAATTACATGTGTTAAAATTTAAATTCTTCTAATTCTTTGTTTCATTTTTATTTCATTTTTACATCATTAAATGTAGTTATTATGATGATGATTATGTTTGCATGGGTCTAATAATATGTTAGAAACATCGTATTTATTTAAAACGTAAATGTGACTCGTGTAAGCACGATTTTTGCATGACGGTGTTTCGTATCAAGTAAACAGTGAGAAAGAACTATGTAAATGATTGGCTGTGACCACGTTATTTCAAAATAATACTTGTTTACGCATTGTAGTGATTTCGAAATCACACGTGTACTTCATGCGTGTGTACATGTAATGACGCATTAGCTTATTTTAAATGCTCAGTTACCTGTAAGAAATGTTTAGTCAGTCATAGAGTCGTGGTCATAGTCGTAGTCAGTTATACTTGAGAGTCACATCATAACATCTTACAGAGTTTCTAATACCTTAAGGAAAAGGTATTTCTGTGCTGGAAAGAGGTGTTTGTTCATTCGTACGTGTTAGGAACAACATGTGTGTTGTTAGTGGTGGTAGCTGTATTTCATCTATTTTCTAAGTAATTATTTTCCCTGGAGAACAATACTAGTGGCTTTGGACAAAGACATTTGATGAAATTTTATTTCTAAATCGGAACAGAACAATACAAATTGTGCTTTACAATGAACATTCTGGACATTTTGTGTTAGCCTTCGTCTGACGTCAACATCCACCATCTTGGAACGGAACTGAGATTCAGACTGTATCAATTTAGAACTGTTTATTCACAGAACTTATGTGTTTTCACAAATTTAGAACATATTTTTGGATCTTCGTAAATCGTAAGTCTTGTTTCACATATTTATCTTTTCACCGTGCTTTCTAGGGAAATAAATTATCTTTGTTAAAATTTACAAAGCTTGTTGTCTTCACTCGTTGTTACTTTGAACGAGCCGATACGTAACAATATATATATATATATATATATATATATATATATATATATATATATATATATATATATATATATATGCAGTTTAGTCAGTCTGAGAGTTCTTATGCGTCCCAGGACTAATATGTAGAGTGTTGATCAGAATTTGTTAGTATTATTACATTCCTGTTAAAAAAACTATCAAAATTTTGAAAGGGTTCTTATTGTTCTTTACAGAAAATACATAGGTTGTTTTTGGATTACATTGATTTTGTTTAAATAGCCGGTTGCCGTTAATAGTGAGAAATAAACAGAAACCATTGTTATTTTCGAGGCTTTTGTGCTTTTGATTACATCTTTGTAAATTAGTTTCCATATCTATTGGTTTGAATTTGAAGGAATTTCCCATTTCAGTCGTGAGTTGGATATTAAGAACATTTTAAGAATTGTGTATATATCTTTCTACTCCTTTGCATTTGTTCAATAATATCATACTATGTGACGATGTGTAAGGATAAAGCATCGAAGGCTGAAGGAATTAGTTTGCTGATATCCTAATATGTGACGGTATGCAAGGATAAAGCATCGAATGGCGAAGGAATTGGTTTGCTATGGATCAGATAAATTTATAATACTGTTACAAATACTTATGAAATCTAATTCAACTGCCCGTTAAAAAATTTAATTTTGTCACGAAGTTCTCATAAGTACTAAAATGTTACCTCCATTAAAGATAAACCACTCTCCTTTACTTTAAAAACGTTGTATAAGTTTTATTTGCAACCTAAATACTTGCATTATCTCCGATTTAAAATTTCTGGAAAGAATCTTATTTTCTTTTCTCATAAACAATAATTCAAGTACTGGTGACACGTCTCTCTATGAAAGATCTGATGCCTAGTTCCTTCACATACTATATCGCAAGATTGGCATTAAATGTATTTTTCCTAAACATTTTCTTAAAGATGTCATCCCCCGATGTTTTTTTTAATATTTTTATTTAAGTATTCCCCTAATCCAACAGCATATCAGTGCCTGAATTAAATTTCCAAAGTCACCATATTTAGTCCACCCTTCCCATAATTTTGTACAAATATATCCATTCGTATTCCGTTATTTATTCACTGTAAAGTACGCTTTGCTTAAACTTTGTACAGCATTATCAGGTGGACTGGGTAGAGCAAGGAAGAAGTAAATGAATTTGGAAAAGTCTAGAATTACTGTTATTCATTTTCTCAATCCGAATCAATACTATTATTGACCAAAACTAGTCTTCACACTTTGGGTATGTCGACTTGCTAATGAATATCTAACATTTCATCTAAGTTCACACAGACCTCCTTACAGAAAATGCCAAAATTGAGATTTTACATATATTAATTTCCAACAAACGTAATCGTATACCTAGTTAACAAGTTTTATCTGTGTCCATTTTACTTTGATTTCATCATCATTTACTCTGAGACCTGAAACTAAAACAAAGAAGTCTAATACATTCAGCGTGGACAAACACGACTTTTGAAGGCTGTCAGTGGCAAGCGTGGTATCATCTGCAAAATGTAACTTAACGTTCTTTATTATTTGCTACGCAATACCTTCTTTTGTCTCAGATCGAAACGGACAAGAATTAAGCACAAAATAAAACCAGGGCGTGGTCAGATAGGATCTTCATGTCAACATCTTGCTGCTGAATCTGATACAGAATCATTCTATATATCTGAAATATATCTAAAATGTTGCAGTAGAAAGTGTTAATTTCATTAAGAATTTGGTTTTGATTAAGTGATATATTTTCTTCGATGGTTTCTATTCCACGAATAACTTTTTATATATAACGTTTCTATATTCTAAACCCACAAATATTTTGATGGTGTTTTTTTTATTCCCTTCTTCAATTAACTGGTCTCTGCTTCTAATGGCACGACATTGCAGCTTATCCTTTCTTTAGTTGTTGGACCTCAATTACTTTTTCTTCAATTTCTTTACTTTCTGTAGCTGATTGATTTCATTAACTAGATCTGTTTCCATTGACTCCCTTTCTTCGTTTCTTATGTGTGTAGCAAATGAGATATCTATGCACATGCTTTTCCTTAATTAATCTTCTATAAATTGACTAAAATCAATAACAAAATTCGATATCTGCCACTTTTGTAGCATTTATCAGTATTGTAAATGCTAATGTATATTGTAATTTTACCCTGTTAATTGTATCTTTCACCTTTGTGGCCTAACTTGAATCCTTTAAAGACGTTAATTAAATTTTCAGAATATTTTTCCATGTGTAATGTTATTACGAGTGATCTGATCCTAGTATGATTGTTACGTAATTAACTAAGCTAGATTTTTTTTCTTCTATTAATGTCTATCATCTAGCATGCTTTATTGGATATTTCCTGCGCTAAGTGTATCGTCTTAGATGGGGATTAAAGACACTAATAGTCACCGAAGCAATGATTCTCGGTGATTTTTGTTCAGTCTTTATCCAGTTTTGTACTATTCGCATTTGCTTACCATTCCAATGTTTGATCTAATACTAAATGAACCTAACGACATAAATTAGGGTCAAACAAGTTAATAAGTGTTCGGATGTTTTCTATATTCAAGTCAATTCTAAGTGCTATTTTAATAATAATATCCATTGTTAGAATTTATGAAAAATTTCCCTGTTTAATATGTGTGTACATTGAAATGGGAAGAGGTTATTCTTTGAATCGTCTACTACTACTACTACTACTAAACATACATACATACATACATACATACATACATGCATACATACATACATACATGCAGATTTGGGATACAGTTAGTCAGTGTATATTTGTAGACAGTTGTTGTACTTTTTAAAGATTTGGGATACATTTAGTTAGTCTGTATTTAAAGGTAATGTGTACTTCTAATTGTCCATATAAACGATAAATTAACTATATCAATCTCTAATGCCTACTTGTAAGTCCAAAAGTGCTTATTTATCGAATTTGTGCCGCAGCAATTTCTCTCTCTCTCTCTCTCTCTCTCTCTCTCTCTCTCTCTCTCTCTCTCTTTCGGCCACACGATTTTTAGTTTTTCTCAGCTGCTGGTCTGCTGTCTCTTATTTCCAATTTTTTTTGCACATTTAATGATACATCATTTCAACAGGACAAGTGACACTTGCTATCTACGTTATTATTTGATATCTGAGGATCTTTTCGGGACTATTCAATATTTCATCATAGACACACATACATACATACATATACACATTCACACACTCATCAAACAAAGGCTACGCATACTTTAACCCAATATTCTCTTCAAACTACAACCTTTCGCGCCTGTTGTGCCGATTTAATAGTTGCTTTGCAAGTATTGATACCTTATGACCGATAAAAACATAGCAAAAGACGCACATCGCTCCTTTAGGTACAATCTACATCCATAAATGACAACCTGTTTTTGCAGTAAGAGGAAGGATTGTATGAATAAAATTATTTATTTAGAGTCCCATTCAAATTCGGTCAGCTTGCTTGGCTCAGAAATGATACGAATACACAAAGATAAAGCTTAATAAAATGTGCAGTGTTAATCGTATCGAGCAAATCATGTAAACCATTTTAAGAACTAATATTTAACTGTCACATTCATCGTTGTTTTACTGCCCATTATCCGAATATTTATGTGCTATAGTGTAATTAGTGTGTGGTGAAGATGACTACTAATCCATGTACAATCAATTAATGATGTACAATGAGAACATTTTATTGTATATGGACATAACGTGTCTCCCACTTAAGTAATGTAACCCCGACATTCACTGGATGACGATGTACTATGAGAAAATATTATATTATTGGACATAAAGTGCCGGCCGCTTAAGTAATATAACTGCGACATTCATTTGATGACGATGCACTATGAGAAAATATTATTTTATTTGGACATAAAGTGTGGCTAATTTAAGTACTATAACCTGGACACTAAAAACAATCTGAATTAGAACAACTCATATGTAACAATTTGTTTGAAGCACACACACATAATACATCAATTTACTACGTATTGTTATGAACTTCCGTCAAGTATACATCATTATCATTTACAAGGAAGTCTGATATAGCGAAGATGCTGTATTGATATATCAATATAATATAAATTCTGGAGTAAAAGCTGATAAACTGTATAATATGGATTTAAGCGAACAAGTTAAAAAGGAGCTCATACAAATATATTAAAAAACTCATGTAAGGGAAAAACAAGGACTTTTTGACTATAGTTTTGTTTATGATAAAGCACTAAACAGACTGTTTATTAATTTATCTTTCTCATCGTGCTCATCGTTTGCAGCTTCCTTCTTATCTTAATTTACTCTGAATGTTAAAAATTTAAACACGAAGCTAGTCATATATATTGTTGATGTTCACGTAAACTGTTGGGAATATATTTCTCAAGCTGAATAATTAGCACATTATTAGGTATAGGCATAATTAATGCTGGACCGTGTTCACAATTTTTTTTAGGTAGAATTGGTCAGTTTCGTAAAATAGCCCGATTTTTATATGGTCATTTTTTATATTCTCAGACAGGAATAATTCTGTCTGATGGTTGTTTGGTTTATTTTAGGAATTACGTGACATAAAACACGATCGTCGGTTTATATTTGCGTACTGATAAAGCATACGAATGCGATTAAAAAGCAACAAGCAAATGAGAAATTAGAGTTTGTTCTTAGTTTTGTTACAGGAAAATTATTTGTGGCAAGAATCCTTCAGTAGACAGCGACTGTTGTCTTGAGGGCCATGGTTTCAGTTTACTAATTTTAAGTTTATTGCAAATAAAGAAAAACATATTCTGGATCAGGGCAATGATTAGGTAGCAAGGTGTTTTTAGTTACTAGAGTTTCAGTCTTGAGTGATATATATATATATATATATATATATATATATATATATATATATATATATATATATATAAAGAGAGAGAGAGACACACAGACAGACAGACAGAAATAGAGACAGATTTTTTTCCTGAGACATATATATAGTGGAGAAGGAATATTATCATACAGGATATATTTATATTTCGTTCTCAACTTAGATTTTAACACGGGCCCGCGAGTTACTACACCAATCGTCTTCCCTGCACGCATCAACTCCCATACTTTCTCGACTTAGCGAAAATACTCCCCCTACAAAAAATACCCCCCGCCCCCCTCAGAAAACCCCCAAACAAAATAAAAAATTCCCAACAAATAAAACAAACCCAACAGAACTCAGAAGCGAATGCAGACGTTCATGCGTAGCAGACTCACTTGCTTGGAGACCCAGAACTTAACTCTTCTTTATGTGCACGGTCGCTTCGGATTCTCTGCCATAATTTAAGGCATACATAAGATTGTAAGTGACAAATATTCCCCAAACAGAATGGGAAGTTATGTAGGTGATACTACAGGACGATGCGTGCTAACGTAACGTGAAGGTACATGGATAAAGAACATCATATCAATTCATATCTCTACTTAGAATGGAACTCAGGTCGAGTCACTACACACGTAGCATTGCCTGCACTCATAAATGAATTCCCTTACCCTCTCGACTTAACGAACATACTCTTTAAAGGGATGAGACTTACTGATGATGATAGACATTCTGCCATAGAAAGATGAAGTTAGTTACTTTGGTGGACAATCCAAGCGATTCACAAGCAATATCCAGTAACTAATATGGCCATTAAAGAAGTAAACAGAATCAAGTAGCATGAATTGCACACATTCTATGCAATGCCTGCATTCACGCAAGCAACATGTTTACAAAGTGTGCATCAATATTTAGCTCAGATTCAACTCTACAGCTTAAGTAATTATAGTCTAGCCGGACGCTCTAGAACTTTTGATGCGGACCACATACTTTTGGTTTATTAAAGCGAACCACACACGTTTGGTGTTTTAAAGTCGACCACGCACTTTGGTCTATTAAAGCGGACCACACTTTTGGTCCATTAAAGCGGACCACACACTTTTGGTCTGTTAATAGAAGGGTTGCAGTAAGGATATTTAACTAACGTTTAAAACGGAGGAATCGAGTCGATCTCTCACAAGGAGAGCAATCCTAGGTTCTTTAAGGCCTGCGTTACCTTTTTTCCAAGTCAGTCTGTAAGGCCTGCATTGCCTTATTTCAAGTCAGAGCTGGAAACTCTCTGTTGTCTTAAAGTCAGATCTGTAAAGCCTGCATTGACTTATTTCAAGTAAGATCTGTAAAAGCCTGCATTACCTTATTTCTAGTGAGATCTGTAAAGCCTGCATTGACTTATTTCAAGTGAGATCTGTAAAGCCTGCATTGACTTATTTCAAGTAAGATCTGTAAAGCCTGTATTGTCTTATTTCCAAGTAAGATCTGTAAAGCCTGCATTACCTTATTTCTAGTGAGATCTACAAAGCCTGCATTACCTTATTTCTAGTGAGATCTGTAAAGCCTGCATTGACTTATTTCAAGTGAGATCTGTAAAGCCTGTATTGTCTTATTTCAAGTAAGATCTGTAAAGCCTGCATTGTCTTATTTCAAGTAAGATCTGTAAAGCCTGCATTACCTTATTTCTAGTGAGATCTGTAAAGCCTGCATTACCTTATTTCTAGTAAGATCTGTAAAGCCTGCATTACCTTATTTCTTGTGAGATCTGTAAGGCCGGAGTTGCCTTTTTTAAGGGAGATCTGTAAGGCCTGCATTAGCTTATTTCAATTCAGGTCTGTAAGGCCTGCGCTGCCTTATATCAAGTATGATCGCCATACGCCGATTTTGTTCGACTCTGACAATACAAATAAAAATGATTTTAATGTAACCCTGTCAACATTTGGGTTTAAACTATTGATAATTTGCAATACCATGCCCTTCTTTACTAGCCATTAATGTGCACTGCTTATTGTTCGATTTTTCTGACTGAATGTAAACTCGCATAGCTATAAAAATAAATTAAGTTTTCCTAGCAACGTTATCCACTCACATATTAGTGAGGAAAACAACCAACAATCGATGTTTTAAATGACATATAGATAATTGTTACAGGAGAAAATATCGCCTAGACATAAAGAAACAATCAGAATATGAATCATAAACACATCATGACTTGACCTAAAGGAGACTTTTAATGTCTTGACGTACTTAAATCATTATTACCGAACACGATCATAGCGACATAAATTGGTATAAAAGGATACATTAGCGAGCGATCATAAACTACAACTTTTTCATTTAACAGACGCAAAAGTTAAATGTATGATATCTGCAAATAAAACCGAATTATGTTATGTGGAGCATGGTAATTATTAATTTCGTAGAAAGATTTTCATTACATTCAATTAATCTTGGCCTTAGTATTTCCCTCTTCCTCGCCAAACAAAAAGTACTTTCTTTTCATAAACTTAACAATATGCTCGTAAGCTATAGTATGTGTCAGCAATTAACTAAATTAAATTAAATAAATAAATAAATAAACTGCTTTTAGCATCTCCAGATTGAATGAAGTAGGACTGCTTGATAATGTTTTCTTCTTTTTTTCAGTCCAAGTCGCGGGGGTGGGGGTGGGGCTGGTGAACGAGCGGTCTAAAGCGATCGCCTTTTAGCGATCACTGCCATCTCACCTCCGTCCACGTGGATATGTGAGAAAGAATAATGGTGGCTTCCCGTGGGTCAGTGGTTTTTAGTAGGACATTCCTGGATTCTTCCTCCACCATCTATACTGGTCGCTATGTATCATCCGCTGAAAAATGGCGTTAAACGCCAAACAAAAAAGCTACATAAGTAAGACAGTAAGCTACATAAGACAGAAAGCTACATAAGACCGAAGGCTACATAACTAAGACCGAAGGCTACACAAGTAAGACAGAAAGCTACACAAGGAAGACAGAAGGCTACTTAAGTAAGACAGAAGGCTACATAAATAAGACAGAAAGCTACATAAGTAAGACAGCAGGCACATAAGTAAGACAGAAAGCTTCATAAGTAAGACAGAAAGCTACATCACTAAGACAGAAAGCTATATAACTAAGACCGAAGGCTACATAACTAAGACCGAAGGCTATATAAATAAGACAGTAAGCTACGTAAGTAAAACAGAAGGCTACATAAGTAAGACAGAAGACAGAAAGCTACTTAAGTAAGACAGCAGGCACATAAGTAAGTCAGAAAGCTACATAAGTAAGACAGAAAGCTACATAACTAAGACCGAAGGCTACATAAGTAAGACAGAAAAATACATAAGTAAGACAGTAAGCTACATAAGCAAGACAGAAAGCTACATAAGCAAGACAGAAAGCTACATAAGTAAGACAGAAGGCTACATAAGTAAGACAGAAAGCTACGTAAGTAAGACAGAAGGCTACATAAATAAGACAGAAAGCTACATAAGACAGAAAGATACACAATTAAGACAGAAGGCTACATAAGATAGTAGGGTACATAAGTAAGACAGAAAACATAAGTAATTAATATCTAAACAGTTATAATCATGTTAACATTTGATGCAGATTTATAGAACCTGTTGGATACGAATGACCACTAGTCAAATTAAACTCCAGATTAACAGGCACCCTGACCCCAGGCTGTCTGCCTCTTACTTTAATTGTATTGAACATTATCTAAATAATCTCTTTTACTGGACAAGATTTACCTCCAGATGAGCTCTCTGCTACTCCTGTTGAAGGCTTTCATAGACCAATGGTTGATTCCAATGTTTTATTTCGAGCAATCCCTGGCAATTACTTGTAACTTTACAGCATTCTACTTACGGCATGACGAGCTTAAAAATTGCCCTTAGAAGCAACGTGTCCTTTTATTCATCTGTTAAACAGTCTTTAGAAAATAACATTTTGATCAATGACAACGTGGAATCAACTTTTTTTTTTTCATTCCGAACTCTATTCTTCTCACTCCACGTTTCGACGTCAGAGTTAAAGACAGTTACCCTTACCGTGAATCCATTGGTATGTCAGATTAAAGTTGTTACCTTTACCGGCAATCCATTGGTATGTCAGGTTAAGGTTATTACCTTTACTGGCAATCCATTGGTATGTCAGGTTAAAGTTGTTACCTTTACTGGCAATCCATTGGTATATGAGGTTAAAAGTTGTTTCCTTTACCAGCAATCCATTGGTAGGTTAAAAGTTGTTACCCTTACCGTCAATGCATTGGTATATCAGGTTAAAAGTTGTTACCCTTACCGGCAATCCATTGGTATATCAGAGTTAACACTATTGCCTTTACTGGCAATCCATTGGATATCATATTGCTTTTGACCATCCGCATGCTGAGGTATTTTTTTTTTTACTTTTATACATGATCACATTGTTTAAGTATCAGATATGATGTTAGCAGTATTACCACAACAGATGTCAAGAGATGACGTAGACGGCATTGACGCAGTACATGTCCAGAGATGACATAAACTACATTATCGCAGTACATGTCCAGAGATGACGTAAATGGCTTTACCGCAATAGATAGCGAATATACATTATGAGCAACGAAGGACATTGCTAAATAAAACTTACAAATGCTTGCCGAAAAGAAAACGTAGCAAATGTACATATATTAAGTAAATGTACATATTACGTCAAATTTGACTCAGTCAAATAGTAACATTCATTAGAAAACTAGTAAATTGCATTATTTTGTATCCCTTCTTAGCTACTACCACAATTTTCTGCCATGTGTCTTATGTTATTTTTCCATCCGTATAAATCTTAGAACAACCGGTTATGTGACTAAATTATGCAGTGCGCGGAACAGCCATTTCCTGTACCCTATAGCACTGACAACATAGACGGCTACCTCTGAAAAGCGGCATCTGCTTATGATTATATTTTCGGGCACTCTTTCAGCGATGATGGAGAAAGATCACCCAGAACTGTTGAAGGGCTAAAATACTTGATACATACATACATACATACATACATACTGATTGACTGACAAACCGACAGCAAACCATACAAACAGATAAGGAAGAATATCTTAAATATAATAAATGTACATTTTATTCATGAAAATAATATTTAAGATTGTATTTTTCATTAACCTTTCCGCTATGTATAATGTATGCAGAATAATAGCACGAAGACCACGCATCTAAACAAATTCCAATTTATAAAGTCCACAATCACGAAATGAGTGTAATTTCAGGCAGAAACAAAACTCATATGGACCATCATCAAACTAGCATTTGCTGCCCAGTTTCTTCATTTCCAATACGTTTTCAGTCTGAAACGACAAAATGAAACATTCGACACAAGTAGTGACAAAAAATTGACTGCAAGCCTTGTATTGTCTTTCCACAACGTTCAGTCCAGATAAACATGAGTGGTATAGGGACAGCTGTTAAAAACACTATATTATTCACCATTGTGCTAAACGTTGAAATCATCAGATCTGTCTTTAGAATTTCCACAATAAGAACTTAGCAACTCGAAGCATTTTGGGATCGTAATAATACACCTTGTGAAGGATGCCCCCATTGTGAGGATTTGGTTGTGGGGGATTGGGGTGGGGTGCTTCCAAATATTATAATTAAACTATTGTAGAAGTCCCACCCAGGCTCGATTTTGGTTGGAAGTTAAACTAGTGAAAGATAGATGTACAGCTCCGAGCCCCCCAATCATCAATGCCGACGGTTAAATGGTTAAATATACAAAAAGGGTGAAATTCAACGAATAACAATTTAATAACAATTCAATAGTCAAATGATTCAAATTTTCCAAGCACCCTCCTTCCGCTCGACCCTTTTATAGCCTATTGCATCACTTGATTCGTAGTGTGAGATAGATTTCCACCTGTCTTTGCATTCTACTCATCTGTGTATTCTTCTCTCCTATCTCCCAATTCCTTCTCCTCTTCCTCCCCGACTTTCTCCACATTCCTTCTCCTCCTCCTCGACTTCTCTATACTTCTTATCCTTATCCTCGACTTCTCTACACTCCTTCTCCTCCTCCTCGACTTCTCTATACTCCTTCTCCTCCTCCTCCACTTTCTCCTCCAGACTACTTTTCCTCCTCCCCCACCTTCTATCCACCTTCTCTCCACGGACTAGACTTTTGTCGACTCCGGCTGTTCTTCTAGTCTCACTTCCGTTTCCCCTCTTGGAGACTCGGGACTCAACTGAACCGGAAGTTCTGTCCCCTTAAAAGCTTCCTGTGAAAACACAAGGACGGTACAATATTTTTCCTTAGCCTTCTCATCTCACACTACACCCAGCCTATCATCAGATAACGGCTATAAAATTTCTTCGGTCATGCATCCATTCACATCGAAATACTCATACGTTCTTGTATGGTAAAACAACGTCATAATACAGCACGGTATCCATTACTTCTTATAGATACATCAATAATTGCTTCACGTTAGTACATACTCCTAATCTCGTTATACTAAACAATATCACAATAATCAGACGCATTTCTTTACATTACAACTCATACAAGGTACACAAATATTCAAATATCCATGCCCTGATATTATCACACGTCCATAGTAACTAATCTTATGTACTTCAACCATTCCAAATTCACAATTCAAGCATGTGTAAACTCGAACATAACACATTATTAAATGCACTAGTTTACTACGAAGTAACTTAACAGCGACTTACAAAATTCTGACCACAATCTAACAATCTACATAATTCTCTAATTATTACTCAAGCCCATTTCTCAAATACGCATGTAAATGAAACACTACAAAGGTAATTCTACACACTAAACGATGCTAGTAATTAAGTATAGATACTACAAATAATTACAATTATAATGTCATAATATTCTGCAAAAATCAAGCAAATAACTTACTGACCTTTTCGAAGCTTTTCTTCCCTTAGAATCTGTTTCTAGGTTTTACCGCCAAATTACGAGTGGCTTCTCGGAGTAACCCTATCACTGAACAATCTGTCTAGGTGTCTACTAACCCTTTTGCTTGCGAGTTATGAAGTTATAATTCGCATCTAAATTGCAATCACACCCATATCTCAATTCCGATTGGATGTCGCTGTGAATCGATCCAATCAAACTTAGCGGACAGTGTCCTCTCGTTGTATGTCCACGTGGGGACGGATGAGAACACGCCCCGTTCACCCCGCGGGCTTCCTTTGATTCTAACCTAACCTCTTAACACGTAGGTGTGGTAACTACAAGCCTTTGTCCATTTGGCACGATCTATCGCCTGGCTGGCGGGTCACGGTAACCTTGCGTAAGGGATTAACACTAGCCTGCGGCAATCTTTAGACAGCTGGCTGTAATATCCTAGTTTATACATGACTTAATACCTGGGCTTAGCAAAAGTGACACACCCATGACTGAATAATTTCTAACTCAGTTCGTTACAGCTATCCAAGCCTTTTACATTATTATTTGATTTGTATGTATCTGCTTGGACTTACGTGGGTGTGATGCATTTGATGTGCTAGGGCAAGCTGCAGTCTTTGCTTTTTGCATGATTTCGGTGAATGTCTATATGATCAGTAGAATAATAAAAACTAGACTGTGTTCTGAATTTTAAACTCCCCCCCCCCCCCCCATAGGATACATCGATAACATAAATATGGAGGTATTAAAGGTAAGAATAAGTCTATGACTTGTACAATGTTTTGATCTAACTTTACGGAGTATCGACATTTTCGTATTCAAAAATATGTTTTGAGAAATAAGAGCAAGTATAGGAGTCGATTTGCTGTTCGAATTAACGTCACAAATTCCTATTGCTTTCACTGTTTGTTGACCATGCCGTCTAAGAGATTACTAAAAAGAGCAAAATGAAGAATCCTCGAATTCTTAACCTTCAAAGCATCTGTAGCTATTTTAGGTACAGTGGTGTTAACATTATCTAATATTTCTTCGAGCTGCCTGATAGCCGATGCGAAATCAATGCAAAAATTATAATATTTTCAGGTCAAGTTAATTCAAAATTTAAATAAAATTTACGGCAAATTCCCATAGCTATTAGGGCGAAGAAATATGTTATTATTACGACTTTATATCCGGGATTTAAGCTAGAAATGTTAGCTAATGTACCGCTACAGATAGCGCCCTATGAGACAAGATTTATCTGCAATGACACAGTTAACTAGGTCACGCCAAGTAGTTTTGCATATAACTTATATCAACAAGTTTTCGTCTTATTCATAGATAATATATCGCTTTCACAACATTTAGTTATTTGTTGCTATTTGTTCTGTTTCACACACACACACACACACACACACACACACACACACACACACACACGTGACTTGATCAAACTGTTCGACGTGAACACTACGTTCAGAGATAAATTAAACTTTACTAAATAGTTGTAACGTCCTCACATTGTATGTATAAGATCTTGTTAACTAATATTGCCAAACTGTGTCAATAAACAACTTTCGGCTGATATATTAGATCCATTTCTATACGGCTTATAACAGACACATCAGCTGTGACTGTCAAGAGTCACTATTAACTCCTTCGATGGAGCCGTTAAGTGGTTCGCAGCACACCATTTCAACTATAATCAGTTCTGTCTGCCTTTCATATCCCCTGGGACTCTTCATACCCCCTGGGACTTGTTATTATCCAAGGTATAAATATTACAAAGTAATACATTTAAAAATGCTGGGATCTCCGTCCATCTGTGATTTCCTGTTCTCGTCAATTTCTCCTCTTGACCTTCAACACTATTATTTGCCACCAAGTAACTGTCGTGCTTCCAAAACTCAAGTTTCTCTCCACAAGCTAGCAGGATGATGTTTTGCTTAAACCGTTTAACAACTCTTTCGTGTTAACTGATAATTTTTATGGGTTTAAAGAATACTGAATGATGATCAGCTGGGTCATTTTTCGCACGTCACGCTTTTGTCCGGGTTCGATTTCGCATGTCGTTGATACAATTTTCTTAGAAACGGTATACGTTGGATCAAAATTACAAATTAATTAGGCCTGAATAAAGTTGGAACTCAAACAATTTTTTAGTAATACAGCACGACAATAGCGAGTGAACTTTTTCATTGAAATCATGTTACGAAAGAACCAACATAAAAATGAGAACATTTATTTTAAACTGCGCCGGGTCCTTGCCAACAGCCTTTAGGAAACTTTTGTGGCGTATTTTAAATAAGTAAAATATTTTTCACGAAATTTCGTATTTTCTTAAGGGATGGTTGCTATTGAATATGGCAACGTTTGTTTTACACAGTTTGGTTCTTTATAGTTGTTTTCAAATACAATAGCGACATTTCCTGCTGCATACAAAACATTTATTAACTTTAAGCGGATTGACAGTGGCACAAAACGGGTTCCTTTTATTCGAGTCTTATGACTTCAATCCACTCTCGAATGTTTAAAGCTTTAGTAATTTCACGCCTTTTTTTTCCCTCCGTTTATGCGAACAGTATGATTTCAATTGAATCTCAAATGTCTAAAAGTGCTCTTAATGCAATTTTTTGCACCAAGTACATGGACATTTGTATCACTCCAAAGGAGCCAGACATTTGCATAACTTTAAAGGGGCGACCCTCCATGATTTGCCACGTGTTTCAGTCATCGGTGTCATAGTTATAAATTTAAGCAAAATGTTTAACATGAATTACTGAAACGGCACAGGTGCTAAATCTTGCACAACTCTTACCAAAACACCATTTAAAAACAATGGTAGCAGCTTAGACACTACGAACACCTTGAACATTTGAGGGTGAGTTGAATTCTTACTGTCCGCGGTAATGAAGGTAACAAAGGCATGAAAAATCACGAAGGCCCGTATCAAAGGAATTCTTTGTAGACATTGTTTTGGCCGTTTGTATTAGGTATTTTAATACAGTAGCAAGAACAGTTCGCGATTTCACATGGAAACAACTGCAGTTACCTATTTTATACACGTTTTCCATGAAATATTAGATTAACTAAACCTCGTAAGTATCTCGAAAAGTAAAAGTATTCTCACATAACACCGGGTTAAGTTGGTTTGTCGCGCGAATTTAGTGATTTTGCGTTCTGTTTGAGTGCAGGATTTGGTGTCAAAATACTTCTTTATGTAGGTTTTTGTGCATAATACTTATAAAAGTATCAACACCAAAAGTCAATGATCGCAAAGGGTTTGCCATGTATGTACTTTTGCCAGAGGACTAAAGAAAATTATGTACGCACGTGAGGTATGCGTTCATGCTCAAAATCCGTCTACGATCCTCATATTCAAGGATACGAGATAGACTCTCATCTGGTAAATTATATAGTTTGTAAGCAACAGCTGATACGCATAATCAATTCAAATTTTGCGATAGTTGACAAACAAGATACCCTTTTGTTAAAAGAACTGTAACGTAAACACGGTCCTGGCTGAATTACTGGTCCTGGCTGACTCACGGACTCGGCAGTTGTGTATGTAGTTGATGCTCCCTGCCATGTTGACCGAATACTGTCTCCTTTCATTAAACGGTGTTGTTTCCATTTTCTTCTCATCACAGAAAGAACCTGTCACGGGGTAGAATGAAACTACTCTGTACTTGACATCTTATTGTGTTCATAGAGAAAATATATTCCAGTCTGCATTAAAAAGGAAATTAAGGAGAAAAATGATTTTGTTTCTTTATGAACAATATTTATAATTTTGTAGTCTTGCTACCTGGAGGTGCGACTGTAAGTGTGCGGATGTTGTCAGTGATATATCTTTTCAAATGACATCCATTTGTATCACATCCTTACACCAAAAGAAGGTCATTGTAACCTTCATTTCGCACTTCATTGACATATGTTAAGTCACTGTATTGAGCTAAAGCCTACACTAGTATTCTTTTAGTAAAACTTTTTAATTATATGGGAGTATAATGTTTGAGATAATCAGACGAAATAATATATTCAATATAATTAATAGAAACTAAATTGTCTGTCGTTAACTCTGCTTACAACTTGTGTTCATGCTTGACTGTTGAAAACTGACGATATTCCATTAAATTGGTGATGACCAGCTGATATGTTGTTCTCCTGCAGGTATATGTCGGACTTAGGACACTACTTCGCCCACTAGCAATTGTGTTTGTGTTTGGATATTTAATGTAGCATTAGGAATTTAGTCATATCGCTACAATGTCTGCAGTGTGGTAGTTTATAGTGATGTCTAGCACCGTGACATCATGTCGCAGACACGAAGCATCATGTCCCACCCAATCACATTATCCTGACACCAGGTCGACCAATCCTAACACTAACATCTTAATGCTTAACGCCAAGCGAGGCAGCTGCTAGTGTAATTTTTAATAAGTCTTTGGTATGACTCGACAGGGGCTCTAACTCGAGGCCTCCCGCATCCGAGGCGGACGCTCTAACCACTTAGGCCATCGGAGCGGTCCGTCCACTAGTGGCCTAACTGTAAAGAATGTTTTTAAAATAAAACAGTGGGTGAATGTCTATTTAACTCCCAATATCCAATGGAGTTTATGCAAATGCTATCAAATATCACGTAAATTGCTCTTGAGCAATGGTGTTCCAAAGCTAAACAAAATATCAAGCATACTGTTCTTGAACAATGGTGTTCCAAAGCTGAACAAATATTAGGCAAACTTTTCTTGAGCAATGGTGTTCCAAATGTAAACAAACGTTAAGCAAACGTTTCTTGAGCAATGTTGTTTTAAAGCTGAATAAATATCGTGCAAACCTTTCCTGAGCAACCGTATTCCAAAGTGAAACAAATATCAAGCAAACGTTTTTTTAAAATTGGTGTTTCAAAACAATAAATATCAAGCAAACAATTTCTGAACAATGGTGTTCCAAAATTTACACTGTTATGTATATCGATGTTATGTGTGTTAATGTTCATGATTATAGTGTTGCAACTCTATGGTCATAAACTCAATAACAGAAAGAAACAAAATCAACAAGTTTTGTAAAACTTAGCAAATAATTTAATTATCAAAGTTATAAAATGACAACATAAGTGGAACTTAAAGAATTATGAAGTGAATGCTTATGAATAATGCTTAAAAAGTTCTACTAAAGTTAGAGAGAATGAAGAGTTCCTTATAAATGTCAGTTCCACCATTATACTGGTCCACCAACAGTTTTGAGGTATCAAAATTGCGTTGTACTGAACTTCTTTGAACAATTCACAATAATGCCTGAATAATAATAAAGTCAAATGAGCCCAATCTATTTATTGGCACTAAATAATCCTAACAAATGTCTCCTCTCAGATTATCTAGAACCAACATCAAACACATCTGCAGACTGATTTCAACATATTGAATAAAAATCCGAAATAGGATGAATCCAAAATAGGAATGAATCTGATTGCTCAGTTCTCTCCTTGTATACACCTTCGAGAGTTTGTTCCGACTATATTTCGCAATATACCCCAAGTGACAGATCTTACCACTCAATCTACTATTTCAAAATACCTATTCATGTGACATGACATATCCTACGGGAAATTACTTAATTCTTCTAAGAACCCACCTGCCATAAACCCTTTAGCCTATGCCAACTTATCCCAAAGCTGTAAACAGGTTTTATCATTAGAAACCTGGCAGCATTTATTTATAAATCCTACGCAATTTACATTCGTAATATCTTAAAATAGAATTTTATACCCGAGTACAAAAACGAGCTATATAACATTATGACAACAGATGAGCATTACAATTTATAGTCATGATTAAAAATTACACATAATATCGATGCAGTCACGAACCAAGAGTTTCAAAAATACAGAGATACATAACACCATAAGAATAGATTGTAAAGATCACTTAATAAAATAACATTAAAGATTTCATTTTCTTTATGGTTATAAGTTTGTACATTAAGATGGGGCAATATTGGTAAACACATTACATAGTTTCAGGATAGAAATAAATTTTTGTAAACACATGTCATAGACTTAGGACAAAAGTAAACATGTTGATGAGATCTCAGTTCAGGTCATGGGTTTTCTTGAAAACCATACTGACCTAATTCCTGGTTGGCTAGCTTCTAAATATCTGACATTCCTAACAAAGTTTGAATGACCTAGAATAATATTTAACTTTCATCCATTTCTGTATTGCGTCTTAGGTTTTTATATAAGGGATGATTTGTTGAAATTAATTATTCCTTGCATAAGCATTAGTCTTAGACGAGTCAGCTAGTTGTGTGGATATATTTTATTTATTTCCATTATCCATTGGAATTACAAAATACTCAGACTTTAGGATTTAGTAGCTGTTTTGGAGTAACTGTGAATTCATTTTAAGACATTTAGATTATTTCCCTGTGATACATTGGCACAGCAGCACAATAGATTGGACTTCAATCGGAACAGCACTGGAACGCATTTGAAATACTCTATACTTTTCGACTTGTGATAAAGCTGTAGGACTATTTAGGATTTCATTCACCATATTGTAATTTATTTTAAATTTTTCACTTTCTATTTTAGGGAAAAAAATTTATTTTGCATATTACAAAACTTGTTGGCTTTTGCTCTTTTCACTTAATGTAAGACCATAGAGTCCTGGCAACATAAATATAAATGGGTTAAAAAATATAAGCATCTTTGACTGGAAATGTTGTATAAAAGTAAACAATCTTGACTTTATCTAGAAGTAATGTATAAAAAGCAAATAGTCTTGACTTCGTCTGAATCTAACAACATCAAACATATGGAAAGCAACGTGTTTACATATAATGCATAACCGCTGAAAGAAAGAATACATGAAAAAAATTACAAGGTAATTACAAGGGTGTCCTAATTGACTTTTATATTGCTCCAGAGGAGTTCCATTAGGAAACAATATACATGATAAAAGCGAAACAAAACAAAATAACAAAATTCAACCCACCTCGCCGTTGAGGAAACAGTACATCAGTGATACAAAGGCTCCCTGTAAAAGAACAGTATTGTAGCTTACATTTATGGCAAAATATCAGTGGATTTTACGGCAAAAGATCAGTGTATGTTATGGCAAAAAATCAGTGCATTTTAGTTTCATTTTATGGCAAAAGATCAGTGTATTTTAGTTTACTTTTATGGCAAAAGATCAGTGTATTTTAGGATACTTTTACGGCAAAAGATCCGTGTATTTTATGGCAAAAGATCCGTGTATTTTATGGCAAAAGATCAGTGTATTTTATGGCAAACGATCAGTGTATTTTAGTTATCTTTTATGGCTAAAGATCCGTGCATTTTAATTTACGTTTATGGCAAAAGATCAGTGTATTCTAGTTTACGTTTACGGCAAAAGATCAGTGTATTTTAGTTTACTTTTATGGCAAAAGATCAGTGTATTTTAGTCTACTGTTACGGCAACCTCTTGTGGTACAAGTTTCTCAATGTGGAGTTCGCTTGTTGTCGCGAAGAGGTTATTGTATGTTAACGATGTTTGAGTTCTGGAATTAATAAATTATCTTCCCAATCGAAAAACGTCTTTGGTTTTGTGGGATATGCAATTTAAGTTCTAATGCAATATCATGTACATCTCTCTGAATATCTATCTATTTATCTATCTATCTATCTATCTATCTATCTATCTATATATATATATATATATATATATATATATATATATATATATATATATATATATATATATATATACAAAATAATAAATCATACGGCGTATAACAGACCTTTCAAGCGCACTGGATCCAGCAAGGGATCACGTGTGTCAGGGATTGATTGAGATAAATGCAATAAACTGACGACAAACAGTGCAAAACTAGTATCTAACTAGCCTGAGCGCTTTCGACTCTTAATGAGTCTTTTTCAAAGGCATATACAATACATAGACAAAACAAACAAATAAAACACAAACCAGGAAGGAAAAGGAATCTTACTGGATACGCCGCCTTAGAACATTGAAACCAAGCGGTTTAAACCAAGAAGACTAGAAAAAGACAGTCATGCACAAGTGGAATTATCCTTTGCAGCCGACACATTTTCTTTTCAAAACTTTTCTAAATTTTCTTAGTAGCCTTCAATTACTACTATAAGAATGAAATATCCGGGATATAATTTGCGCTTACATAAATGTACACAAAGTAATAGATGTCGCTATGGCTCATCGATTTCTAGATTAATACAAATATTTTCCAGTATCCGCAACAAGTTGATATAGGCTGGTTGAGACATAATACATTTAAAGGTTTAATTCATGTAGAAACAGCCATGTAGAGTTTTGCAAACACAACGGTTTTTGTGTTTTATTTGTTTGTTTTGTCTATGTTTTGTTTATGCCTTTGAAAAAGACTCATTAAGAGTCGAAAGCGCTCAGGCTAGTTAGATACTAGTTTTGCACTGTTCGTCGTCAGTTTATTGCATCTATGTATGTGTATATATATATATATATATATATATATATATATATATATATATATATATACGTTCGTGGGTAAGTCTTTTTCAAATCATCATTTGGACGCACCTTTCATGTGAATCTCAATCTGTAAGTATCGAACATAGGTCTTGTTTATAATTCTTTACGCCTGCACTAATGCGCATAAATGAGATTCAAGTGAAGAAATAATAACGATAAAAGGAATAGGTAAGTACATCGCTTAAGCTTATACTTAGAATATTTTTTCCTTATATAGCATAGAGTTCAGACTAAAAGTGTAATTTCTTATAGACTTAGGCCATGTAAACTTTTGGTAAAATTTCCAAATATCTTCTTCCATAAAATTATAATTTTTGTAATGGTTCAATCAAAAGCTAATATGTTAAATTATCTCTCCATAGAAAGGAGAAAAGAAACAATAAATCTTCCAAGTAACAATATATATATATATATATATATATATATATATATATATATATATATATATAATGAAGAAAATTACTGAATGCGTAATTATGAAGTACATAATGCTTTACAGAAATTTAATTTTTTAAATTATTGAAGCATTACCTGTAAAGAGGCAACCAATGCAGCCGCTACGTGATAAGCTTCCTCTAAAGGAGACCCAGCTTCCGGTCTGATAGGGAGCAATAAATACTGTAGTCCGAGCAGGGGTACGAGAATTAATGTTGCTCTGGTGGCCTTCCTGCAAGAAATATAATAGTGAAATATCTTCTTTTTTGACATAATATTTATTGTAAAAGAGTTTGATATTCTTGCCATATTAACTTTAGACGAATCATACAGACATCAAGACCACCAAAATTGGCCACGTTATACTGCATCTAAATGTCTGAAATGCATTTGTTTTGGTGCTGAAATTGTTTCAGAGGGCAACTGAACCATATCCATACAGATATAATCACGTCTATTTATAAGTACAGCACGTTACATAAATTAAGGTCTTTTTGTGATATTTATCCCCTACTAATCTGCAGGTATGTATACTGTCACCTACAATCTTCATCATTTTCCTAGAAAGGATCATGGAATATGCCTTGCATGACCACAAGGGCACTGTCAGCATCGGAGGAAGAACAATCACCAACCTTCGCTTCGCAGATGATATTGATGGTTTAGCAGGAAATGAAAAAGAACTCGCTGACATGGTTGAGCGCCTCGACATAACCTCCACAGCATACCGTATGGAGATTAGCGCAGAAAAAACCAAACTGATGACAAACAACACCAATGGCATCAGTGGAGAAATAAAGGTCAGTGGACAGAAACTGGAAAGAGTCACAAGCTTCAAGTACTTGGGATCAATTATCACAGATGATGGGTCCAAACCAGAACTACTTTGCAGGATTTCCCAGACAACAGCAGCAATAACAAGGGTGAGACCAATATGGAAAGATACCAACATTGCTTTTGGTTCCAAAATAGGGCTGATGCGCTCGATTGTCATATCCATCTCTCTGTATGCTTGTGAAACATGGACGCTCACATCAGATCTACAAAGAAGGATTCAAACCTTCGAAATGAGATGCTACCGCAAGATCTTGGGCATCTCATACATTGACCATGTAACCAACGAAGAAGTCCACAACAGGATCCAACGAACCATCGGATCCTATGAAGACCTTATGACCAATGTAAAAACGAGCAAACTGAAGTGGTACTGTCATGTCTAGAGATCATCTGGACTGGCAAAAACAATCTTGCAAGGCACAGTGCAAGGGTGCAGAAGAAGAGATAGACAGAAAAAGAGGTGGGAAGACAACATTAAGGAGTGGACAGGCATGGGATTTGGAGATTCCCAAAGGGCAGTAGAGAACAGGGAAAGATGGAGAGAATTGGTTGTAAAGTCAGCTGTGGTGCCCCAACGACCTCTTAGGTTAAGGGATTGATGATGATGATGATGATGATGATGATGTAGAATCTTTTTAGAACCAGACAAACACTCAATGTAGTGCAGTTACGTAATACCTCAAAGCTTGCACGTGATAGTATTGTGTCCTATTAAGCTGTAGCATGATTGACATACGTCGATAAGTCAATTGCATCAGTTAGTACACTATCAAAATAATAAGTGAAGAACATGTTACAAATACAACGATTTAGAAAACAAAACAAAGTAATACTGACAATAATGTTGTATGTCATACCTGGTTTGAGAAGCCTCCGGCATCTGCCTCAGTTTGGTAATTAGCAATCGTACTATATTTACTAGAAAGGCAACGTTAATCTGAAAAACAATGAAAACTCTATTATTGACAAGCTTAATTTGTAATCAGCATCTGTAGATCAGTATCGTACTTAGTGCAGTTCTAACTATATTCATTTAATTATGTAGGAGTTGTATTTACTGGTAAAACCAAGACTGTGAGGAGAAATTTATCATCAATGAAATTCTACAGTGATACAAATGTTATGCGTAAAACACAATTTGGGATTTTTTGGGGGAAGAGAATTGAAACCCCGTTTGCTAGCATCTTAAATCCCAACATTTACATATAAAACAGTGGATTTTATTTGATAAAAATGAATGATACCGAGTCCCCACGTAAATGGACAAATTACATAATTGTCGATTGACACATATAGCCAATGTAAATTCCGTATTTACTTCTGGAATTATATACTAATGTGTGGAACACATTCATGACTTCCGTCAGTAATCTTGCACTAAAGAAATCACATTCCGGTGCTCTCAATATCGTTCAATGAGCGACTATATCGCTTATATTTGTCATTTTGAAGACAATGAAATTAAGCCTTTGAATGATACAGTCATTACAATGAAATTACGCCTTTGAATGATACAGTCATTGCAATGAAATTACGCCTTTGAATGATACAGTTATTACCATGAAATTAAGCCTTTGAATGATACAGTCATTACAATGAAATTACGCCTTTGCATGATACAGTCATTACAATGAAATTACGCCTTTGAATGATACAGTCATTACAATAAAATTACGCCTTTGAATGATACAGTCATTACAATGAAATTACGCCTTTGAATGATAAAGTCATTACAATGAAATTACGCCTTTGAATGATACAGTTATTACAACGAAATTACGCCTTTGAATGATACAGTCATTACAACGAAATTACGCCTTTGAATGATACAGTCATTACAACGAAATTACGCCTTTGAATGATACAGTAATTAAAATGAAATTACACCTTTGAATGATACAGTTATTACAATGAAATTACGCCTTTGAATGATACAGTTATTACTCACTGCATACCCATTTGTTAACTAACATCCGAGTCTGCATTCATGTACTCATAGTCTTTCTCGACAAATTCAAGAAGGTGCATATGTCAACATGGATTAGATGAAGAAAATGTGTTTTTATTTAATATGAAATTTTAAAACCAAATGTATTGATTCAATGACCATGAGAAGCTAAAGGAGAGACTAATGTGACATCAAATGAGTTGCAAATTCTTCTAAACTACACAAGTATCTGTCTTAACTACATGATTATTAGTCAAAACGTGATTCTGTTGAGCCTGGCAGAGAATTTACCAATATTAGCTTTTTTATGATAGTGCATTTTGTACCCAAGTTAATTTTCATCGATAAAGAGATGAATAACTTCAATTTCCAAACGGATAACTATAATTGACGTGTGCAGAAAAGAACTACCTATGAAATACAATTTAGAATACATAGATGCCTGCCCCTCTCTGTCTGTCTGTCTGCCTGTCTCTCTGTCTGTCTGTCTGTCTGTCTCTCTCTCTCTCTCTCCTCGCCATATATATATACTCTCTCTCTCTATATATATATATATATATATATATATATATATATATATATATATATATATATATATTCTTTCTCTAACAATTCCCCTCCTCCAGTTTTAAA
Source organism: Megalonaias nervosa (assembly GCA_016617855.1). NCBI lineage: Eukaryota > Metazoa > Mollusca > Bivalvia > Unionida > Unionidae > Megalonaias > Megalonaias nervosa. The sequence continues at coordinate 26,468 of JAECUM010001448.1, forward strand.
AGTAAATGAACTTACCGCAATGGATAGAACTACTGGACCAAACATTATCCATTGTAAAGAAGTCTCATTGATCCAACAGCTGGAGAGATGCAGTAAGAGATTAACATTGCTATCAGTAAGACAGATGTTGATAAAGTCATTTGCAAAGCATGAATGATGAGATACACAATTGCCAAATGTTTTATCAATCAAATCTAACCAACTGTTTTTGTATAGTAAAAATTAAATTTATGAGATCGTATTTTGCATCAACGATCCTTATTTTCTCAATGTAACAATATAGGATCTAAACCACATAAGAAACTAACTACTTTTGAGTTTTCAAGTGCGTTATTATAATATATATATATATATATATATATATATATATATATATATATATATATATATATATATATATATATATATATATATATATATATATATATATATATCAGTCTTCAATGATAAGGGATGAAGAGAAAAGGTCCTTCCGTTTTATGGCGACAATTTCATTTTTGACACCTGCTGAATAGAGGTATGCGGGTAATAGAAACACATTAGCAAACTTTTGCGGTAACCACCACTTTATGGCTAATTAAGAGAAAAACGTTCAGGACGCATGGCGCTTTGATATTTTTGATGATAAACATTTTAGCTCGAGATATTGGGCTGTAACATAAGGTTTACCAGAACATATAAACAACCATGAGATTTTGGTACCATAGGTTTTTCAAGAATTAAATTAAGATGGTTGAAAGAGAGAAATGTGTCTTTACAGACGTAAAGGTACTGCGCTTTGAAAACTGGTTGTATTTTTTAAATCAATTTTTCTATTTGACTTTACCTCTCTTTAGTTATATGGGGAATTAATCTGTTGTCTTTCTTCAGATCTACCCACAACCGACTTTGAGGCACGTTTAATGAGCAAACTTTTGAAAGACATGTAAACATGCGAATGAGTAGAACATACGTAATTCCCATAAGACGAAACACACACATAGGAACATTACTAATGGGTGGGACAAACGCAACTACCATAAGTCGTATGAAACATATAGGAACATTACTAATGTGTGGGACATACGTAACTCCCGTAAGATGTATGAAACACACAAAGGAACATTACTAATGGGTAGGACGAACGTAACTCCCAAAAGACGTATTAAACACACATAGGAACATTACTAATGGGTAGGACGAACGTAACTCCCAAAAGACGTATTAAACACACATAGGAACATTACTAATGGGTAGGACGAACGTAACTCCAAAAAGACGTATTAAACACACATGGGAACATTACTAATGGGTAGGACGAACGTAACTCCCAAAAGACGTATTAAACACACATAGGAACATTACTAATGGGTAGGACGAACGTAACTCCCAAAAGACGTATTAAACACACATAGGAACATTAATAGTAGGGCATATTCAGTGAGCATACTAATGCATGACGTGTGAAGATACAGATAAAGAATGAGAGCGGCATAGTGATGATACTATTGAGAGATGTGTGAACATAAAGAATGAGTAGGGCATAGTTAGTGAGTACATTATAGACAAATATGTGAAGATAAAGAATGAGTAGGGCATAGTTAGTGAGTACGCCATTGAGAGGTATGTGAAAATAATGAACAAGTAGGGCATTGTTAGTGAGTACACTAGTGAGAGATATGTGAAGATAAAGAATGAAAAGGGCATAGTTAGTACACTATTGAGAGATATGTAAACATCAAAATGAGTACGACATATTTAGTGAGGATATTATTGAGAGATGAATAAAGACACGACTGGAATGAGATACTTACAACACACAACAGAGCTTAAGAGATTTGTCAACATACAAATAAATCTGAGATACTTATACGCCAGAAAATGGACACTATTGCTTTATCTATAAAATAGAGTGTAATTGCTGAATCGATTAAATGCCCTTCAAGCCTCAACCATTAGATTTAAACTAATTCTTCCAAGAAAAACAACCAGATATAATTATTCACTGTCTAGAAAACACATACATGTATCTAACCTCAAACATTCTATTATGATAATAAAGTTTGTTATCATAATCTTCTTCTCATTTCCTGCTTTGAGAAGGAAATACTCATAACTTAAGAAATGTCTTTGTCCATGGTTAGAGAGAGAGAGAGAGAGAGAGAGAGAGAGAGAGAGAGAGAGAAAGAAGAAAGTTCTGGCTCTCTTAAACAGGGAGGTGTCACGCATAACGGTGTAGATACGGCTACATCTGGGGAATATGGCGATGCAAGAGAGGTAGCGGGATCGACTGTAAGAAAAGACAGACAGAGTCCTTCTGATTCTGCTAGGAACGAACTAATTTGCGCAAGCCTGCTTCTCAATTTATACACAGTTTTGAACGCATCCCCAATGGCCAAATAAGGAAAAACGTTGGATACTTGCATTCGTCCGCTTCGAATCAGAACGAGATTCCTGTCCAATCTTACTGGAACCGAGTGTGTTACCTACGTCACCAGACAGACGATTTTGCCTCATCAGCTTATTTATTTCGAGAACCATTGAGTCTTATAGCTTACTCAGTGAAAGAACAATTTTAGGAATCTGGTCTTTCAGTACTGGCACACTTACGAGCGAAAATTTTGCTGACTTGTTATATAAGAAAAATATATATAGTAGGGGGGGGGAGGAGAAGATTTGCACCTGCTTGTAAGGGCGCAATCTTTATTAAAATAGTATATAGTTGTAATACGAAAATAAATAATATTACTCTCAATATATTTTAGTGTAAATTACTTTCAATATAATTTAATGAAAAATTACTTTTAATACAATTTAGAGAAAATTTCAATTTTATTACTTTTACTCAAAAATTCTGTCCTGATAATTCCATAACTCATTCACTTACGTCTCATACATGTATCTAACCTCAAACTTTCCATAACTCTTTGATTTACATCACATACATGTATCTAACTTCAACATAACAACTCTTTCACTTACATCAAAATCATATACATACACGCTTCTTCATCTGTACGCATGATCTGACACCCATGTAACTTTTGTAACTGTCAATCAATGTAACATTGTATCAATCAAAATCGACCTATCCATCGTGATGTCAATACAACACTAACTAATAAAATTATTTAAAATTAAAAATTGTCATACTAACAATTGAACACCATATTTCAATAACCAAGTGATGTAGTTTTTGCAATGGGTATTTAGAATTATGTAGTAATTCAAACGTTGGTCGCAATACGAGTTGTGGCTGTTGTTGTTGTTTTGGGGTTTAATGCCATCTTCAGCATATGACAGGCTATACATGATGGCTTGTAAAACTGGTGAGGATGAACCTAGGAAAACCCCAGGAAGAACCAAAGACCCACGAGAAGCTACTGGCAATCTTTCTCATGTACCCACATCGACCAAGCCCGAGACTCGAACCCACACAAACAGAGGTGAGATGACAGTGATTTGGAACAATGAGAGCTTTAGACCACTCGGCCAATCAGGGCCCCAATACGACTGGTCAATGGTCAACTGTATACTTAATAACCGGTAGTTGATTGACGTATGTCGAAGGGTAAGTTATCTAGGAACTTTTGACGATGAATGAGATGGCAAAGAAAATATATATACATACTCTAATGTTTCCGATTGGATGCTGCTACGAACTCCAGCGTATACACATGCAAGTAATAAGGGCACAACTGAAACAGATAGAAAAATGTCTAAGATGGTAATTATTTTCAAATTTTATCTAATTAGCAAAATTAATCATAATTGCGTAAGTAGGTAGAATGATAAACCAATTTCATTAATTGCATCGAAATATTTAAAAGAATTACATTGAATTACCCTTCAAGCATTGAAAAAGCCAATACTAGTGTTATGTATATTTAATTTTTATTGTTTTTTTTTCTCTCCATGATTATATGTAATATATAATTGTATTTTGGACTTGACCTTGTCCAAACTCAGGTTCATTGTGTATCTGACTAGTAATTTTTATTTTGTGAACAAATAATACAGAGTTATTATTTTTCTATGAGTGTGGGTTAACTATTAGGACCATTATCAATAAAGGTAAATATATTTATTTGGGTCTAGGTCTAGGACATTGGAATTCCCCCATGCAAAACCGGTTTTACCTGATGTTTGCATTGTTCTTTATTATAATTTTGGTAACAGATTTCATCTTGTTGACAACTTCGAATATTCTAGAAATGAACTTATGACCCTCATCCTGGTTCTACCTTTTTGTCTTAGCTTTTATATAATGTTGCTTACGTGAGAAATGATTCATTTTTACGTTTAACATATGAGGCAGAATCAGTCTTATTGCTGTGTCCAGTATTTCATTTGTGTGGAATTATTTATTTAAATGATTATTTACTGGAAATACAAAGTGTTCATCTATAATATTCTTGGACTGCTACATTAATTTGGAATTATAGTAATTTCAGACAGTAACAGATATTATTGCTATAAATCAACAGCCTCTTTGCACATCATCACAATTTAGGCCAATGGTACATTACCAAGTTCAAGACTACAGGCACATCACCACATTCAATACTGGAACTTATTTGGAATACCACCGGAATTCAGTTGGAACTTTACACATTTGGACTTGTGATAAATCTTTTAGGACTGTCTGGGATTTAATTCGCATTACTGTAAGTTCCTTTAAATTTTGACGTTGCATTCTCGGAAAATAAATTATATGATGGATTGTTTAAAACCTGTTGATTTTCTCTCCTTTATTGTTACTTATTTTATGACCATCGAGTCGTAATAATAGACAAATTAAATAGATAAGAACTTATATAACTTTGACAAAATATTAAACGGTTTATTTTTTTAATACACATTTTAATGTTATACTTGGCATTAACTGCAACGTATTGAATGTATGGATAGTAATAGGCTTAAAATGCAATGAAAACAGTCGCAAGCCTCTCAGACTGCTGTGTACATGTCCATACAATGAAATTTATTTTACGCATTAAGCCTTTCAGACTGCTATGTACATGTCATTGCAATGAAAATTATCTTAAGCCATCCAGATTGCTATGTACATGTCCACGCAATGAAAATTGTCTTAAGCCTTTCAGACTGCTATGTAGATCACAATACAATGAAAATGGGTTTAAGCCATTCAGACTTCTATGTACGTGTCATTGCAATGAAAATTGTCATAAGTCTTTCATACTGCTATGTACATGTCATTACAATGAAAATAGCCTTAAGCCTCTCAGACTGCTTTGTACATGTAAATGCAGTGAAAATAATGTTACGTGTTAGGCGTTTCAGATTGCTTTGTGCATCTCAGTACAATGAAAATGACATAAAGCCTTTCAGCTGCTATATACTCACTTCAATGAAAATTGTTTTAATCCTTTCAGACTGATAGGTACATATCACTACAATGAAAATAGCTTTAAGTCTTAAGCCTTTCAGACTGCCATGTACATGTCAATGAAATGAAAATATTCTTAAGTCTGGAACCTTTCAGACTGCTATTTCCGTATCAAGGCAATGAAAATAGTCATCTGCCGTTCAGATTACTATTCACCTGTCAATGCAATGAAAATAGTCTTTTTTTAAGACGTTCAGACTATTATGTACCTGTCATTACAATTAGGTGACATTCTGCACAATTTGATTATTTCCTAATATTTCAACATAACCGGTTATTTCGTTATTTGAAATAAGCAAAGTAGTTCTAAATCTGATTTCTTTGATAAAACAACCACAAAAGTACAATTTCATATTCACTAAATATGAATATGCTGTTTTACAATATTTCCATCTCTTTCGAATGCGGTTTATTGATATAAAATACTGCTTTATTTTCTCACTATATCATTTCATTATATCAAAATTGTTGTTCTTATTTATGTCGCGCAAAGCTGCACATTGCAGCAGAAATAGTATTTTCTTAATAACGAAACGTAATTCCTTTTTATAAGTAACATTTCAATGTAGGAAAAAAGAGAAAGTAGTTTGAAATTGTAAACTATTTCTAAAATACATTGTAGTATTTCTATTTAACTAAGGAATATTATAGATAACGAAATATCATAGTGAAATATCGGAAATAATTTTAACCTAAAGGGAGATAAAGGATTGGCTATTTACTAATAAAGTTACTATATCGATCACACTGATATAGGCTAAAATCGCTGTCCTCAGCGTGTCGCTGTCCCTTGTGCTGTGTGACGTCAGATGGGTGCTTGATATATTTTGGCATACATCATATATCACAAGACAAATCAAGCCAGGCCTTTTGGTAAAAACCTGTTTGAAAGTGCTAGGTCTGATTTATAGTGTAGACCTTGGCTTTCAAATAATAACCGAAGCTTGTTTATATAAACCAAAATAAGCGACGAGAGAACTAAGAATGGAAGACTGAAAACGCAAATCCTCAAACAGCGATTGCGTTTTATTTTAGGTCTGTGGATACCTCTGGTAATTTATTCGAGCACTATCAAGTGGTGATGTTTTCTTGATCTTGACCTTGATTAGGTTGGCTCTAGAAAGTATTGACATTGTTTGATCTTGATTAATTTAGCCTGCATACTAATTACATTGTTTGGTCTTCATTAGATTGACCTTTCACACTAATGACATTGTTTGGTCTTGATTAGTGTTGCCCTACATCCTAATGACATTGTTTGATCTTGATTAATTTAGCCTGCATACTAATTATATTGTTTGGTCTTGATTAGATTGACCTTGCATACTAATGACATTGTTTGGTCTTGATTAGTGTTGCCCTACATCCTAATGACATTGTTTGATCTTGATTAATTTAGCCTGCATACAAATGACATTGTTTGGTCTTGATTAATGTGTCCCTAGATTGTAATGACATTGCTTGGTTTTGATTAATTTGGCCCTACATAGTAACGACATTGTTTGGTCTTGATTAGTGTGACCCTACATACAAATGACATTGTTTGGTCTTAATTAATTTGGCCCTACATAGTACTGATATTGTTTGGTCTTGATTAATTTGGCCCTACATACTAATGACATTGTTTGGTCTTGATTAGTGTGGCCCTAGTTAGTAATGACATTGTTTGGTCTTGATTAATTTGGCCGTGCCTATTAATGACATTGTTTGGTCTTGGTTAGTGAGGCCCTAGGTCTTGATTAGTTTGACCCTACATATTATTGACATTGTTTGGTCTTGACTAATTTGGCCCTACATACTAATGACATTGTTTGGTCTTGATTAAATTTGGCCCTACAAAGTACTGACATTGTTTGCTCTTGATTAGTGTGGCCCTAGGTAGTAATGACATTGTTTGGTCTTGATTAATTTGGCCGTGCCTATTAATGACATTGTTTGGTCTTGGTTAGTGAGGCCCTAGGTCTTGATTAGTTTGGCCCTACATGGTATTGACATTGTTTAGTCTTGACTAATTTGGTGAAACATATTAATAAAATTGTTGCATCGCCTACATCACCTTATGCAAAAGTGTTCTTTTAGAAAGAAAATATTGTCGGCACTAATTTTGAAAAGGTGTCATTTTGATTCAGCAGTTGTGATTAATATTTGTGGTAACCGAATTCCAGTCTTGTTCCTGGGGAAAAATTAAAAAGAAACTATCCCTTTTGTGCATAGAGTATACTATATATATTAATGTTGATTTCTACTAGCTTTTTCTTCTATTTTATCAAATCGTAGCGGAGTAATTTTGCTTTGTTTTTCAAGCTTTGTAAAATACTGATCAGGTTCCCAGTCTACGTATGTGTAATATTTTTGAAGACAACTTGTTCAATAATGAGCTCATACCTCCGGTGGCAGAGTCATAATTAGATGCAGCCAACTTGGCTGCTCGCTTTTGGATTACTCAATTTTATCCTGTAAAATGTGGAATGGAGGTCCCAAACTGTACAAATATAGTCTAATATAGGTCTAACTAAACATCAATTCATGAATTTGAAGGTTCCATTTCAGATCAATAGTTCTTGTGACCCTAAAATTTCTATTTAATTGAGATCCTAAAGAAGTAACTTGCATTCAGTATGATATGCTGGTATTGTACTTGTTGTATGGCATTTCTTTGTTGTCGTTTGTATAATGTTGCATGTTTTAATTTGGGCCCACATGCCCAATTTTCATGCCCACTAACCTAGTATCCTGATATTCTGCTAGGTTCGATTGATCTTTAGCATATGCATTCATATACAAATAGGCGAATGTCTGACTCAAATTAAATCATAACGTCATTGATGCGTAAAGTACAAATAGGCGAATGTCTGACTCAAATTAAATCATAACGTCATTGATGCGTAAAGGGAATACACCAGTCCAGGTACAGTGCTTTCAGGTGATTCGGAAGCTAACTTGGACCAACAAGATTTTGGAACCATTACCTCCAAACATTGCTTTTGGAAAACATAAAAAGTGTAAATCCAGCATTGAGTTTTGCCTGCAATTCAATATTAAAGATAATTGCTTTTTAACAATCCAATGGGGCGAAGTGTGTGTGTGTGTGTGTGTGGAGGGGGGGGGGGGGGGGGCACAGTATCAAAAGATTTTTGTGATGATTTTAGAATATACAATATGTCCACCCATTTTACAAAAGAACACCCAGTGAGTGATGCTGGGAAGTAATTATTGGCCATTGCGCTGTCACCTTCTTTTAACAGTAGGCATATGGTAGTATCAGACCAATCCTTTGCGATATTGTAAATTTGTAAAGATTGTTGAAATACCTATGTAAGCATTGGTGCCAACTTTTAACCTCGATTCGTATGCATATATGGATCATATCACCAGGACCACAGGCTTTGAATGGTTTATACTATGTAACAATTGGGTGTTCAGTGCTTAAACTTTATGCACATAAGTTTCTACTGATGTAATATCTGTCTTAAGTGGAGGAGTGACATAGGAATCTCTCTGCTGGTTGATGTATTTCTAATCTGGGGTTAGGTTTCCAATCATGTTGCTGACATAGTTGTTACATGAAGTTATAACATTTATTTAAAACTTTCTGCTTTAATCTGTTTCCATTTTGTTCTTAACTTTTCGCAGCCGGTGTGTTCTGATTTACCATGAGAGTTAGAATACATCCGAAACGGTCATTGTTAGAACCAGGACTGAGTTTGATATCAACTGCCAAGATCAAGGATAATGTCAGGTTCGTATCGTATCATTGTTTTAGGCGTCTTAAGAGGTCTGTTTTGTCGCTATTGCCATGCTTATTGACATGGGAAAAATTGCAGGGGGCCATAACTACTGGATTTTCTGTTATCAAAATTCTACTTCAAAACTTCATTGTGAGGGCATCCATTTATGGGCTAAAATGGTTATGTAAAGGCTAAAATGATTGTGTAAAGGCTAAAATGGTTATGTAAAGGCTAAAATGGTTATGTAAAAGGCTAAAATGGTTATGCAAAGGCTAAAAGACGAAACTGGTTTATTCATATTATGTTTATAAAGGACAATAGGGATAGGTTTTCAACAGAAAGGAATTGACAGAGCGCGGGACAAATTGGAATGCAAACCAATATGGTGGGTATAAAATATAAGTAACATTGCCTTTATTACAGGTTAAAACTGGAACAAAATAACACAAATCTGTTACAATTAAAATAGAATGTACTCTTAAGAATTAGTTTTAAATGTAACCAATATTAAAATCATATAATGCAAAATGGTTTAAACACTAAGTGATAATGCCGCCGAAATGTTTCTCCTTCCTGGCTGATGCATCCACCTATATTGATCAATGCTACACTCCACAAAGGGAGGATGCATTCAAAGCGTACATCGATTTCAGCATTAATTGCATGATAAATTACTGGTCTCATCAGTGGCAGTTGGTGTCACCCAGTGCGGTAACTCATGGTGTCACCCCCATGGACCCCCTTCCTGCACAAAATTCAAAAATTGTATAGACAGTCATGTGCAGTAACTCATGGCTCACCCCCATGGACCTCCTTCCTGCACAAAAATTAAAAATTTTTATAGACAGTCATTTTGGTGTCACCCCCTCTGATGGTGTCACCCGGTGCAGCCCGCCCCCGCCCCCCCCCCCCCCCCCCAGCACCCCGGATAGTGACGCCACTGGATCTCATCCTTAAAAAAAATTACAGCAAGATTAAAACGTTAGCACTATGTTTTAGTACTCACGCCATCCGATAATGTAGCAGGACATAATGAGAGCTTTCTCTGTGCTAAATGCATACACTATGATAGTGTTAAGGTAGAGTCCCTCACAGAACATCCAAAGGAAGTTGCTGACTGTGAAATACTGGGTCATTACGTGTAGCACTTGGCACCAACCCTGAAGTTGCAAAAAGTCCAGTTACGAAAATATCATGATAGACGATGAAAAATGCACTATTACCTTTGCCACCCTGGAATTTTCCACATTTGGTTACTCTTGCTTTATCGCAACGACCCAAAACTCATTTCGAACGTTTGAAAGCATTACTTGATTTGACATGATATATTTCACCGTAAAATAAAACATTTATTTTTGTTGAATCTCCATTAGTTTTAAGTTGTGAAGATATTAATATTTTATAAACATTTGTTAATTTGTTTGAATTGTTTCATCATAAATCACTTTCTTATACATACCCAGCTTTGCATACCTTCTCTTCAAACACCGCATTTATTAGTTCTTCTGGTTCTCCGTTTACCATATTTCGTTAATTATTTAGAATTGTGAAAAGTCAAACGTTTGTTGTACTACTTCAAAATTATGATATCAATTTCATCATTCACCAGGAACATAGTTGTTTTGGCCGTGGTATAATATTTAAAGTTTGAAGACGTATGTAGCCATGGCAAATAACACCATTTATAAAGCGTATAAAATATACAAAAATGAAAATCGTGTACGATTTGGAGAAAGTTCCAGTAAAAATGTCCACGTATTTCTACCATTAAGAGTGTCAGTTGTTTTCTCAGTGCTGCGCATAATCATGAACTGACATGCATATAACCATGAAAATGCATTTGCCGAAGATTATGTCAAACCTGTCCGAAATGGGAGGGTACATTCGTACAGCAATTAGGTTATATATCAAATCATCTTCCGTTCTTTGCATGTATCAGCATGTTCTGTCAGTATGCCAGCTGCGAATATGTTTAAGCATGTTCTGTCAGCCTGTGAATCAGTCACCCACGAATATGTTTAAGCATGTTCTCTCAGCCTGTCTGCTGTGAATAGGTAACAGCATGTTCTATGAATCAGTCGCCCACGAATATGTGCCAGCATGTTCTGTCAGTCTATCAGATGAGAAAATGTAACAGTATGTTCTGTTAGTCTATCAGCTGAGAAAATGTAACAGTATGCTCTGTTAGTCTATCAGCTGAGAAAATGTAACAGTATGTTCTGTCAGTCTATCAGCTGAGAAAATGTAACAGTATGTTCTGTCAGTCTGTCAGCTGTAAAAATGTAACAGTATGCTCTGTTAGTCTATATAGCTGAGAAAATGTAACAGTATGTTCTGTCAGTCTGTCAGCTGAGAAAATGAAACAGTATTTTCTGTTAGTCTGTCAGCTGCGAATAGGTAACATTATGTTCTGTTTGTCTAGGATCTGCGAATATGTGACAAGAAGTTTGGAAATTAAAGCATTGTTTTTACTTATGTATTTTTTATAATGGTAGTCGTGGACATTCCTGTTAAACATGGAAAATAATCAAGGCGCTTTTTCCAGATGGATCATTTTATAAGAAGACAAAATACGCAATTTTCATTTCAGTAAGTTGCAGATATTGCCAGACACATTTTGACTGAGTTATATAGACAAACATTATTAATTATTCATTACACCAACTGATGAAATGCCGTCGGCCCGTACTATACTGTACAGTGGCGTCACTAGGGTTGGCGTCACCCAGTGCAGTAACTCATCGTGTCACCCCATGGACCTCCTTCCTGCACAAAAATTCAAAAATTTTATAGACAGTCATTTTGGTGTCACCACCTCTGATGGTATCACCCGGGGCGGTCCGCACCCCTCCCGCACGTCCCTAATGACGCTGCTGCTACTGTATACATCTATATTACACTGACGCAGACGTCTCAACTTCACAAACAAGATCTTACACGTTCAAGGTTTGTCTATCCATCTGTCTATGTATGTATGTATGTATGTATGTATGTATGTATGTATGTATGTATCTAAACCGCTCCGGTGGCCTAGTGGTTAGAGCATCCGCCTCGGATGCGGGAGGTCGTGGGTTCGATCCCCGGCCGAGTCATACCAAAGACTTTAAAAATTGGTACTAACAGCTGCCTCGCTTGGCTCTCAGCATTAAGAGGTTAGTGTTAGGACTGGTCGGCCTGGTGTCAGGATAATGTGACTGGGTGGGACATCATGCTACATGTCTACGGCATGATGTCCCAGTGCTAGACATCACTATAAACTGTCACACTGCAGACATCGTAGTGATATGACTGAAAAATTGTTAAAGCTACGTTAAAATCTAAATCACACACACACATACACACACGCACACACTCTATCTATCTATCTATCTATCTATCTATCTATCTATCTGTTAGTTTCATGGTCTAGCAATCGGTCTATAAATGCTTTTATATTACGAGACATTTTCCATAGGGAATGATATGAAAAAGAAACACTACATGATTGCCAAAACGGGGTAAGCGTCAGAAGGACATATTTTCAATCTCTTTTACGTTTTAGTATGCGATAATTGATTAATGTATAAACTAGAGTTACGGTAAACAAAGACGTTCACCTAAATAAATGCGGTAACAAAAGCCTACTAACCGGATTTTCGAGCTGTATATTTCCATCCAGTGCTACAGTTAAATAGTACAGCAGCCATGACACACCAGTGAACACGTAGGAGACGAATAAGTTTTTGTGGATGGTTATTCTGTCACATCTCAGCTGCCTGTAAGAAATGAAACTAACGTTTAATAAAATTTATCACGGTCACTCTCCTTTGCTCTCTTATTCTTTTGCTTACGTCTCTACCGTTATGTATATTTAATTTAATTGTTTGTTTGTTAGCTTTAAATTTTTTTAATTCCATTACATGCTATTGTAATGTAACATTGTTTACTGGACTTGACCTTATCCAAAATTGTTGTTCAGTTCTGTTTGACCTGATTGACTTATTTTTTTATTTCATTGACGTAAACAAGTAATACTAGAAACATTGTATATAGCTGCTGACCTTGTTCCAAAATCAGTGACAGTTTTGGTAAACAATTTTATTTATTTATTTATTTATTTTTTTATCTTTCTCAGAGTAAGGATCATTAAGTCAAGGTCATACCTGTACTACGTGACAAGTAGCATAGTACAAACTTCTATTTTTTCTAGAAGAATGAACTTTTGACCCTCATCCGGGAATCTGTTTTGCGTTTTAATTAGCGTATAACTGTTGTTTTTGATAGAAGTTGGTCAATTGGGCTCCAAACAATTGACCTGTTAAGTTGTTATTATGTTGTGATCAGTTTGGGTTGAATTTTTATTTTCTTCAAATTATTGAATTCAAGTGATTCTTTTCCCTGGAAATACATAAATACTCTGACAAAATTCTTGGATAAAGACATTTATTGGAATTTATACAGAGTTAAAAACGGGAATAATATTTTCTGTGATTCAAGAAAGGACTGTTGACACAGCAGCACTTGGCTGACCATAACAGACGTCATCGCCTTCCATTTTGGATTTCATCGAGACTCGAACTCAGTTTCATTCATGACTTTTTATTACTAGGACTACCATTTTTAATTCTTGGATTATTTTTGGATTTAATTCGTAAAACCATAAGTTCTTTTTTTCTTAATTTTTCACTTTATATTCTAGGGAAATAAATTATTTGTTAAATTTTACAAAGCTTGTTATCTTCACTCTTTTCTGTTACTTATTTTAAGAGCATAGACTCGTAACACTATGACTTTGTCTCTGAGAACTTATTTTAAAATTATTATTTGCCTCTGTCGTTGTTTGTTTTAATATTTAGGTATCTTTTTAGTAGGCTTGAACTTAACTTAGACCATACAGGGTGAGGCGGGGCCCCGGTAGCCGAGTTGTTTTAGGCGCTCGCCTTTACCATTCACTGCCATCTAACCAATGTCCACGTGGGTTCGAGTCTTCGTTCGGAAAATGTGGTTGAGAGAGAAAATTTGCCTGTCGCTTCCGGTGTTTATTTCCGGCTTCTTCCTCTTACATATATACTGGCCAACAAGTATAGCCTATTATGTACTGGAAAATGGAGTTAAACCATAAAAACAATACTAACAGGGCGATGGGAATAGACAAATGCACGCACATTCGGAAATATACAGAAAATATATAAATGGACAGAGATACATATCAGCGTGAATGGACTCTTAAGGAGCTACTATCTTTCGTATTTTCTTCTCTACTTGAGCATATGCATGTACGAAGATAAGTAGATTTAAGAAAAATATAAAGACTTGTGTCCGATTATTTATGAGTAGCCAAGCGATTATTCTATGTAACGTACTTGAATCGGAAGAAGATAAAAAGGGACAGAATCAGCATCAGTAGGGACAGGCTGAACCCGCCAACGAAGATGTATATTATCTTCCTGTGATCTTCATCCTGGTAAGAAAATAAAATTTTGTACATTGTTCTCTTTTCGGTTGATGATAAAAAATTAGAACTGTTACAACCCAGATTTATCATTCACCGGTCAATATTGTAAATTGATTAATAGTCTTTGGATGAAATACTACAACCAAACTTTCCCTTTTCTGACATAATTTTCTCCTTTCTCATGCCATGTTATAATTGACAACCTTTAGATGAACTACTATACCACAGTATTGCTTCTATTTACATCATTTTCTCGTTTCTCATACAATGCTGTAACATAAATGACAGTTTTCCGATGAACTAGTACACCCAGCGTAATGCTTCTCGTTTCCCATACCATGGATTACACGAACCTTATCCTCTTCAGATAACTCATTCTATACAAGCAGGTCGCGCTTGTTTGTTAAGAGTCTAGACAATACAATGTAAATGAATTAAAATATTATTTTCCTTCAACTTTGCTGTTAAGTAAAAACAATTGTTCATTTTTCCCTGTTAAAAAACTGCATTCTTAAATAAAAACGCTGCACTTAAGACTTCACTTTCTTATATTTTTACTGGTATTGAAAACGCGCATTTAATAAAAAAAAAGAAAAAAAAAAAAAAGAAACAAAACAAACTCACGCCATTAACCCCTATTAACGTAGGTATCAGGCGTGAGATCAGTCAATCAGGATCAACGTTCCAACAGTAAAATCATTTGTGATTATTGGTCCAATCAAAACCTGAACATGAAGCTAGGTAGGGTTTGAAATGGGTATTCGTTACACATAAATAAATAGGGTATATTATATTATTTGTTACGTAAACTATTACAAATACAGAGCTGGCACACTCTTTCAAGTTATTTTTTGCGGTATGAGATTGAATAAAAGCGAGTAAAGTAAACCTGAATGCAAGATGAAGAATTGGTAACTCAACTGCTTGACATTTATTGCAGTTAGCCTACCGTTTGGGGAGAAAGACATGCACTGTAATTCGCCCATTGTCTTCCCGTTGTCGGGTGGACGAACCAGGATCCATTGATCGTACATTCTTTGTAAGCATAGGCTGTAAGACAGTAAGAAAGACGGCATTGATATTAGGCATGGATATTAGGCATGGATATTATGGATTGTATCCTCTCAAAGGATGTTGTATAAATAGCAAGAAAGACGGAATGGCATGGGCGCCCGCAGGATTTTTTTTCAGGGGGGTGTCAGTCAGTCACGGCCGGAAGAGTTAGTATAAGAAGCAGTATGAAACTAAAGCTAATATTTATTAAGCGTTTTTAACAGAATCTTGAGACATATTTTCAGCTTCATTTGCATGATTAAGCTTGTCGGAATATATATATATATATATATATATATATATATATATATATATATATATATATATATTTGCAGTATGATTTCCAGGCGGGTCACGTGACCCCCCTTGACCCATGCCGCGGGCGCCCATGCGGAATGGATATTATGGATTTTATCCTCTCAAAGGATGTTGTGCAAATATCAAGAAAGAAGGAATGGATATTATGGATTTTATCCTCTCAAAGGATCTCGTGTAAATAACAAGAAAGACGGAATGGATATTATGGATTTTACCCTCTCAAAGGATGTTGTGCAAATAGCAAGAAAGACGGAATGGATATTATGGATTTTATCCTCTCAAAGGATGTTGTGTAAATAGCAAGAAAGACGGAATGGATATTATGGATTTTATCCTCTCAAAGGACGTTGTGTAAATAGCAAGAAAGACGGAATTGATATTATGGATTTTATCCTCTCAAAGGATATTGTGCAAATAGCAAGAAAGACGGCATCGATATTATGGATTTTACCCTCTCAAAGGATACTGTGTAAATACAAAAAGAAGACGGAATGGATATTATTGCTTTTTCCATCTCAAAGGATATTCTTCAGATAAAACTAACCAGTTTTAAGAACCGTATTCGATCCCAATAATACAATTTTAAACTATGATGGAACCATATGTGGTGAGTTTCATGTCTTTGAGGCATTTTGATATTTCAACACAACCTGACACAGATATGCGCGCAAATAAGTCAACATTAATTTTTGCGGACAAACAAACGATCATACAAACGGACGATCATACAACAGGACAGTATACCTTTTGTGTTGAATTGTGGAAAAGCAGGGCAAAGAGTGACGGCCATATTTCCAGCCGGCGTGTCGTGCCAGCATCCTCCAAAGGCATCCACAGTTCTGTTACAGTACAAGCCCTCTGAAGTAAACGAACGGGCGAATTGAATTCATTGATCGGCCAATTATTCTTTGGAACAACCCAAAAATTAATTATTCAGTCAAATTATTATCACATACGTTTGATCAGATTAATCTTGAAGACTGAACATGGTATTATTAGATTATAGTTCAACTTATAGCCAGCTTAGTAAACCATCTGATGTGTTTCTGAAAATTTACGTCAATGAAATGTTTCTAAAATTTTACGTCATAAAAAGCTCCTCTTTCTGCTGTGTGGGACCAGTCTTACACATAACAGAACAACAGCAAACACCATCGCCTAAAGGAGACTGAAACAAGAGTATTTCTTTTGAACGGTTCACGTGTATGCAGTTAATTCGCATAAGCAACAATTTACAAGATAAACTAGTTCTCTTTGATGGTGAAAATTGAAAGCAAGACTTGCACGACATAACTAATTTGGCCTATAGATAAAAACATTTAATCTGTGCACGTCATCATATCGGTTTCTCTTATTGAAGGTTGAAAATATTTGCTATTGTTCGTATGTTATTACAGATGAATTGCTTTATTATTATAAATGAATTACTTTATTATTATAGATGAACTGGGCTAAAATTCTCGAAATACGTGCACATTTAACTGATCTAAATACTTTTAATTTACAAAACTACCGTAAGGATAATTACCAAAAAAAAAGACGAAATAAGCAACAATATAATAATAATAACAACAATAATAATAATAATAATAATAATAAACCAGAAAGGCATTTAGTGTTTCACCTTAACAAATAATATATTCAAACTTTTTCAACCGTCCTCACATGACCAACTTTTTGTAAGCTCAACTAAACAAGAGCAACACGGGCGACTAAAGACTGAACACGATGCAACATTAACACCATCAAGCATAACGGGCGAATGACACGGTGTAACATTACAACATCACGCTAAAGGGCGACTGAACACGGTGTAACATTACCAACATCACGCAAAATGCACATAAAACACAAGCAATGACTTGCCTTTGCCTTTACGTGCACAATACTTGAACATTTATGATAATAATTCTCAGTCGAACATTGTCAAACTTCAGCAACCATCATGTAGATTCTGTATAGTACTTTTGTTTTTGTTTCAAAGCGAGCGCTAGGTCTGGTTTTCACACCAGTTTTTCACTGTTGCTTGTCGGTTTTGCTATATATATATATATATATATATATATATACTAAGATTTTATCACATGAGCACTGTTTCATAACTGTTTTTTGTCAATAAAGGATTTAAACGGATCTAAACCAATTCTACGAGTACATGTATCGTATGCCTCACTAAGTGGACAGTTATGAAGGAAAACAAATTATGCTTGATGGGACTGCGTAACATTTTAAAAAAGAAAGGATGAAATGGTGGTGATGGTTACATACTATTCCAATGGGCTTTCTTCCTTTATTTACCTATGTGTATTATTGAAAACAATGAAATTATACCTAGACGTATACTACTTGACTATAAACCCAAACTCCTTCAAATCTTGCATTCTCGAAACCTGTATCTATAAGGCGAAGAATGAGCTTTTCAATCCTTAAACAATCTACTTCAAGCTGTGGACAAGTAATAACACGTCTACAAACGCCGTTCCGCTTGAAAATTACTTACTTATTTATTGTTTAGATAAATATATAAAATATAAAAAAAATATAAAATATATAAAACAAATATGCGGACAAACCGTAATCTATCAAAGTCATTCTGATACAAATTTTCTGAAAATTTAAGAAAATTTCTTTCGCAAATATTTGCAGTGGAATAAAAGGAATAAATCAATAGCAACATGATCAAACTATCAGTGGCATATGGGTGCCTCTATCTGTTTATGAATAACACCTGCACATTTTTTTGATGCGAACTACAGATATCGTATCCTTCAGTAATATTTGTCCATGTCATTTATTTTCCTCAGTTAACTTATTAAGTAAATAAGTAAAAGTACTCGTCGGTACATAGTTTGCTGAAGCATAACATTATATTTCATGTGTAAGTTATTGTATAAGGAAGTATCAATCAAATTTGTTTTTAAATTTTAGAGGAAAGGCAGATTTTATTTTAACTTTATTTATAAATAACAAAAGCTTTCTGTCTATGGCATACACATCTTTAATCTACGTTTCAATTACATAGTGTTACGAGTCTATACTCTTAAAATAAGTAACAGAAAAGAGTGAAGAGAATAAGCTTTGTAAAATTTAACAAATAATTTATTTCCCTAGAATACAAAGTGAAATTTGAGACAAAGAACTTAAAGGTATTGCGAATTAAATAAAAAAAAAATAATCCAAGAATTAAAGACACAAGTCCTAGTAATAAAAAGTCCTGAATAAAACTCAGTTCATGTCCCGAACAGATTTAAAATTGAAGGCGATGACGTGTCTGTTATGGCCTGCGACGTACTGATGTGTCAGCAGTCTTTTGTTGAATCACATAAATATTATTCCAGGTTTGAATTTAGTATAGATTCCAATGAATGTCTTATCCAAGATTTTTGTCAGTCAGAGCACTTTTGTATTTCCAGACAAAAATATAATCACTTTAATTCAATAATTTGAAGAAAATAAAATTCAGCCCAAACTGGTCACAACATAATACAACTTAAAGATGTTAAAGCACGACTGGTAAAATCCTCACTGTCACAAGATAATATAGTTCTCTGCTTGACCTCAGGTCCCAATGAGCATTTTCTAAA
>JAECUM010001449.1:0-7500 GCA_016617855.1 Megalonaias nervosa
CAGTTAGCTGAAGAAAATGATGCATGTACCCAAAAAAATGTGCGGGGGGGGGGATAGGTAATAAATGCGGGCACAAAAATACGTGCTTCATTGGCACAGTAATCATCTTAAATTGAAGCATATTAAATGAGAAATACACCTGTAGTGAAAACAAAGAAGGCATATCTAATATTTTAATTTATTCAGAGAACCACGCATTGGTACATATACATGTATACTGTTTATATATACATGTCCAATGTATAGCAGTGAATAAAGTATCAACACCGTGTACTCACCCGCGAATCACATCACATACATTGAATCCACAATACAAGTAATTCCATGGAAAATATGCATGAACACAGATTTAAAATATTCAATAATTTTGTCACAGGTCATACAGGTCTGAATTCAGTGGAAAAAAATAGCACAATCACGTAACGAATGATGAAGCACATTTACTCAGTACATCCTAAGTCAGAAAACTTTGCGTCTTAAGCGCCATCGGTAGAGATTGTAAGCATAATCTTTTTTCCTTTAAAAAGGAAACTCTCACGGCACTGTAAACGTGTTCCAGTCACGTTGGAAAATGAAACAATCCATCAGATTCCATTGCTTTAAGTTTGGTACTGACTTCCTTTGAAGAAAGGTTTTTGTTTTTATTGAAGATTGTAGACAGCTTTCTTTGATGAAGGGTGCATGCGTTTTTGAAGTCACAGCTAAAGGACAGCTTTGGAGAACCAAACAAATGTCCGTTTCTGATTGTGGCGGCAACATCAAAAAATTGTATTGCATGAGTGAGACTGATTTTTTTCCCCATTTGCTTAGTACGTTTTCATAACAGTCGGTGGTTCAAAGATAATGTTTTCTTTGAAATTTCAGCTGTTTTATCTGGGTACATTTAAAAAAAAAAAATGAATTGGCCGTCGTATGGTCAATTGTAGTTACTGTTCCTCCCTGCCTATTGAATACACAAGTGAGAGTTTTTGTTTTTTCTCTTTTTTTTTCTTTTTTTTTTCTTCTTTTTTTTACATTTGTGGTAGTGGAGTGATGCTGCCTTCCACGCATGCATCAGAAATTTAAAGAAAGGGTCAATCGACGATAGAGACATAGGTGTTCTGGTCTGATGACAGGGATTACTACAGAAAATGTGAATGTTCTGAAGGATTTAATTCTGAGTGAAAAGAAGAGGAATTTTACTTACCATCCACATACAAATGTCAGTCTATGTAAATATATTAATTACTAGCGAGTGGACAAAAGATAGATTATGAGATAATGCCTCGTCCGGTTGATCTCTGCTACCAGAAATATAAATTTGAAAAAATAAGCTGATATCTCAAAACATACAGTATTCATGCTGTATGTAAACATAAGCGGATTTTGATATAACAATGCACTGTTAAGATGGTTTGTCACTATGGACAAAGAATTTCTTTGTGTAACAATAGATAAATTTCAGTGCATTTTATATCAACTTTGTGGCTTCCTTTCATGGGGCGTCTGAATTTCTCTACTCCAAACCAATGGTTGTATATACCAGTTTAAACATCCAACAATATCACCAATAAAAGGATCGCCAGATGGTATATTTTGCCGCCAATAAGGAAAAAAAATCGCAATTTGCGACATTGGTGAAGCCCTGCCCGATTCCTGAATAAACATTTAACATGTTATTTTTCGTACTTTTAAGAATAAAACACTATTTTTTCGTGTATGAGAAAAATGCATATAAAATTTCAGGAGCCACACCACGATCATCTTGTATTATTCATATGCAATCTCTTCCATAAAATGATAATAAACTTTTTCTTTTCTTCGTACTTTTAAGAAAGAATTTTTTTTTTCGTGTACCAGAGAAATACATGTATATGAAATTTCGGGAGCCTCACCACAACCGTGTTATATCCAAATTCGTGTTATAACGGAGCGTGCTATAGCGGGGTCACACTGTGTATATATATATATATAGAATCATGCAGTGTTGCAAAGCACAGGAGCTGCAGAGGCTCAGTGGTTAGCATCCTGTAGTTGTGGGTTTGAATACTACCATCAGATTGGCCATGGTCTGCTAATGTGGTGTGTAACAATGCACTTCACTTGAATTGCATTGGCATTAAATAACCTGCTTGTGTTGTGCTGGAAAACACCATACCAAATCAAACCAAGCCCAATGAAAGCGAACATGATGTCCAGAAACTGCTGTGTGGTTCACACAGTTCATATTTACCAAAAATTGGAATAATAAAAATGGGTAAACCTTAATGAAGATACAGCATTCACTCAGAATTTCACTGAACTCAGGAATTTCTCCATTGAATGTCTTCATTGTTTTATTTGATTTATAATTCTATTGGTCATAGGTAACTCTAATGGTCACAGATCAGAAGAACATATTGGATGAACTGTTATCTGTTGTCCATCCCTCCATTAGAGCAAGTTTGAAAATCTTGTTATGGCTGCTTCTTCTGAATAGATAGTCATATCAACATGGTGTTTTTACTGAAGTGCTTTTTAATATGTATAGTTGGGCATAAATGGAAAAGGTGACAATTGGATGCTCGATATGGCCACCATGGCAGCTGCCTTAAAAATCTTGTTTATACTAATACTACCGCACAGAAAGTCAATGTTACACATAGGATCCCAAGGACAGAAGACAGTGTCCCCACTCTCCAAAGTTGGGTGACACTCAACATTTGGAGGGACAAAGGAACATAATAAAACTGTAAAAAGGAGATAATCTTATTTACTTTTACAGTTTTGCCACATTCACTTTGTGGTCTGCCCAGTACTGTTATAGTCTGCTTGGACACCTATATTACTGCAGTAAAACTGTTATCATGAGCTCAAGTAATTCATGAAAACAGCAGCATGTTGTCATGTCTAAAATAAGTTTCAGAACTTAAGATATCTGCATCCATAGTATCTATTACCATCAGTGATGTCCCAGTTGCTCTTTGATAATGGTCTTCTTTTATATTTTGTATACAGCAGTTTATATAATGTTGTCTGATATATATAATTCCAGATATACAAGAGTTTTATGAATGCACATTGTTGGATGAGACCAAGTCAACACAACAGAAAACTCTGGAGACCTTGCAGATTGTGAACAAGTGGGAGAGAGAGCCTCCAATTATCAATTCTTTGCCCAGAACCGAGGTTAGAGGAATGTTGTATGGTATTCTTGATGTGTCTACAGTTAATTTTTTATGCATCTTTCATATTCGCCTATTATGCTGTGATGTCCAGCTGTCAGTTCATCAGCGCATCTGTTTCAGAACAATATCTCAGATTACTCTCTAGAGCTGTAACAAGATGTCAGTATATCAGAAGTCATCCGCACTCTAATGTCATGCAATTTATATTGGTGAAAATTCATCTGTTTCTGTATTTTAATCCTGTCAGTTAGGTAGGCTGATCGTGGAACAGATTTGTGAAAGGACATCATAACCAGTTAAATGCATTTTTTTAAATAATAATGGCTGATGATTAATCACTTGAATAAGCCTGAACCATATCTTATACTCATTATTCAGACAAAGAGTGATGTTTGGACTCATTTGGCTTCAAACTCAAAGAAGATTGTGAAATTGATGGTTTGTCATGGATGCTTTGACTGCAAGAGATGTTCTGCATGGCCTACTAGTGATCTAGTGACACACATGCATTGAGATCACCCATCTATAAAACTGTCATTACTTAACTTTAAAGCTGCAAGGAGAAAAACAACTGATACAAATGTTATGTATGATAATGAAAAAGGACCATCAGATCATGCTGAAAAGTGGTATCACATTGGTTTTGAAATGGTCTGCATGGCAGCAATATGTATTGATTGCATATTGTGACATGATCATTTATAGTACATCTGGCATTAAAGAAGAATCCTATCAATTTTGGGGTCAGAAGGTTAAAGTGAAATACTTGATTCTAGAAGTTTGTGGACCATACATACCACAATCAATATTGTGATTTTTTATTAGATTAATGATAGTGTTAGAAAAGACTTTTTGTATTTGAAAAGTGCTTGACTTTGCTGCTGAAATATATGTTTCAGCCATGGTGTGTTGACTATCTTGGTTGTTGACAAAAAACCCCCAAATTTTTGTACTTGATTTAGTGGATTGCAGTAGGTACATTTGCTTGTTGTCATATGTCTTCATTTGTTCTTTAAATTTGTAGCTCAGAGCAGCCGCAATATCAGTGACCATTGGTAACCAGGATATGACATAGAACTCATAGTATTTGACAAATACGGTCAAACATGTCAGTAGTACCACCCATGGGAATAGGCATAGCTGGCCTTTGTACACAGGTGTCCTCTTTCTGCAGGTTCAACTTTCAGAAATGGTTTTTGAACAAATACCATGCACAGAATATTATTACATTGTCAACCAATTTTGTGCACTATTCAGTAAAATCATACATACATATGCTGTTCTCTTCCAAACATATGTTCCACACGAGATTACTGTATCTTGCTGACTTTTATCAGTCCTGTAAATTAAATCCCAACTGACTTGTAACAAAATCACTGATCTGAGTTTGTTTTGTGCACCATGACAAACATCAATTGCATTATTAATTGATAGCTAACATATGAATGTGAAACAGGGAAAGGACTTTATTGTTTGGCCAACTTGTATAGCTGTCCACTTTTCAAAAAGTATATGTATTAATCAGTTGCACTCATTAACAAGATCAAAAGACAGTAGGTTTTGTTAGAAACCATTTATGAAAAGAAGCCTTATGTGGTAAATTGTTAGTAATTCATGAATCAAAACTTCACCTGCCTTGTATATGTAGACAATTTTTAAAAATAGTGAATGACCCTGACCTTAATGAAGCAAAATGTAACTTGCATCTCTGGTCAGATATTATCTTTTATCATCAGAGAGAGATTTAATAAATGAAGATAATCAAACTATACTTGTCACACAGGCACAGAAGGTGGCTTACATCTTTGCTACAACAACACAACTGCCTTTCCAATCACAATCTAGCAAACAAATCACTTCAGCCCTCTCCTCAAATGATAAAAACCACCTTGTAGTTCAGATTTGACATGACATTTTCGAGTTACACTGATGATGTGACAAGAAGAATACAGTGAGTACAAGTGAGATAGGAAATGTTTGCACAGCCATTCACATGTTGTTAATTTATCTAACAATGCCTTGAAACAAAAGTTTAATTTGCATGCACTGCACCGTCATTATTGATACATTCTAGTGACCACTCAGGCTGTGATAAACCATTATTTGGTAAGAAAACACCTCACTGCTGTCTGGAAAGCAGGTGACTCTTATATACAGGACTTTATAGGAAACTTGTGTAGGGTGATGGGTGGGAGAAGAATTAGAATGGTTGTTTAGAACAGGTGACTGCTGTATAAAGGAGACTGTTTGGATAGGTTTAACTGTATATATGATGTGACAGTTGAAAAGAACTGGAACTGATTCATCTACACTGATAAAGGATGAAATTTATAAAATGAGTCAGATAATTTATGCTGTTTGCTACCCTTAGCAAGCAGAAAATTATTTCATGAATTTTATAAATTTAGTTTCTTCAGACACAGTCATATTAAACAGTAAAGCAAAACTGGTCACACATTGTGTGTTGGTGTTAATTAATTTTTACTATTTACAAATTTAGTTGGAATGAGCAAAAATTTAAGATTCTGTTTCTCACTTGACTTTAAAAAACTGAATGAATTTGACGTGTTCAACATCACGAAATTTTATATAGAAAAATTATGATTTGGACATACCAAAGTGATGCAGTCATTATGTGATAAGGTTAATGGGTAGAGGGCAACAATTTTTGTAATTGATTAGTGGATCGAGGTAGGAGGATTTCAAGGTTCATTTGTTCTTTGAATTTGTAATTCAGGGCACTTAATCAGTGAAAATTGGGAACCAGCATATGACAGAGCACTCACAGTATGTATTATCTGTCATTAGAAAAGAACTGTTGAACAAATGAGTATTCTACAACATCATTTACAGGGTTAGGCTTCCAGATTGTCTTCCTAACCATTGTCTGCACCATAACTTTACTAAGAATTCTTGGAGCTAAATTTAGCATATACTTCATGTTGGTAGCATTTTTAAGGAGTTTGATTTCACTCATTCCATGATATCATTTGCAAGAGTTGTAACCCCTAATTTTTTGCTTTCGTGACTTTGGTTCTGCAGCATTTATTTACACAGAGCTTCTGAGTTTCAGCCAAATTTGGCATGTAACTGTAAACTGATGAGACCTCAAATGAGTTTGATTTATAGTGTTTCGCAGTGTCATTTAGAAAAATTATGGCTCCTGATTTCTCACTTCCCCACTTTGATTTCTGTAGCATAACTTGATCAGGATTTCAGGCAGATTTAGCATGCCCCTTTATGTCAGTAAGACCTTGAATGAATTTGATTTTAGTATTCAGCAATATTATTTGCAGTAGTTGTGTCCATCACAATTTCTTTGGTTTCTGCAGCATTACTTGCCAGTTTTTGGAATCTAGCCTTATAGTGATGAGAATTAATTTAATCCAGCATTTAATATTAGCATTTAGAAAACAGTACATGGGTATTTGCTCCACTGGCTTATTCCCCTTTAATTTCTACAACATAACGTTACTAAGGAGTGTTGAATTTCAGCCAGATTTATCATAGACCTTTACACTGACAAGTCTTTTAAGGAGATGGATTTCTAGTATTCTGTGTCATTTAGAGTTATGGCCCCCAAAAGCTCTTTTTCCAAAATTTCACTTTCCAACAAAAGTTGCTCTGTTTAAGGCTTGCACAACAAATGTGAAGGAGTTCTCCATTTTTGGATGCACACATTGCTTATACATATGGTTTGTAAAGTTCTGTAATGCTTTAAAATTTGTGATCAAATTAATTTTAGCAATACTGGTTCTAGAGAGGTAGATTAATTGATTTCATTTTTGACTGTGAGCAAGTTAAGAAATTGGCCTTTTTCCTCACTAAAATACAAATCTTTTCATAAAGTATGGCCAGATATTAGTGATTTCTTCAAGGTCATTGATATTGGGTAAATGAAAGTAAATCAGGGAATTAAGAATGTGATACTGTAATACTCCATTATAAGTTGAAATTAACTGACAACTGCACTGACCCAGATCTGCAGTTGTATAATGTGCAGGCAGATTTGTGCTGTTTGTTAAGTCGAATCAATTGATTAAGTAATATAGACTCCAATGTGCAGGTAGATCATGCGATGGCAGATCAGGGTCTATGTTGTTTGTAGTTGGACCCAACAGATAAGACTGTATAATACAGTAACCATTGCAATGTGCTGCCTGAATTTTGATTTCTTTTGAAAATAAAAATTATTGTTCGGATTCAGGAATGAGTTTGAGTGAAGTGTTCATGAGTATTAATGTATGTGGTGAAGACTTGCATCTTCGTGCTGCTTTCCCCTGCCATTGTCAGAAGGGAACTTTCTCACTGCAGCATATTCCTGTTAGAGTTCTGTTAATGCATGCTGAATTGC
>JAECUM010001449.1:12500-106500 GCA_016617855.1 Megalonaias nervosa
ACTGAAAGAAGTGAAAAAGAGCAGACCACTCGCAAAAAAGCGGTTGAAACGTCGGTAAAACAAATTTAGGTTGTTATAAAGGAAAAGGAGTAATTCAGAAACGATTTCATGTGCTAAAATATGTGATCTTCAAATGTAAATGTGATTTCATGTTTAATGATAGAAGTAAATTTTTATTGCTATATAATTTTGTGTTTAGATGAATGCATACAATATTTTAGCAAGAAATATTAATAAAGAATAGAATATATGTACAGTGATTGTGGTTATTTTTCTTGAAATTGTTCTGAAACTGAACCTTGGAAACTGGTCTTTTTGTACAAACCTGCTATGAGAGACCACCTGTCTTGAGAGACCGCTTTTTGTTGGCAGAAGGGGTGGTCTCTCATAACAGGTTTTACTGTATATATATATTTAATGCGTTTTTGCCCTGAAATTGCTTACTCCTGTAAAGTAAATGTATGTACTTGTAAATTGGAACTGAATAGTTAGGTAAAAAATCATTTACAGCAGGTGGTTGATTAAAACATTATATTGCAGAAGAGAGAATTAAGAACAGTTTTAGTATATGACATCATTAAGTACTAAAATGTTTTATCATTTAGGCCTTGATGAACCAAGGTAGCTGTGTATGATGCCAAGTGGGATCCTAATGTAGATGCATCTTGTTTCACTCAAAATTTAACCTGGTGTTTTGTGAAAGGAACTAAATTTCTAGACAGGTTCCCTTTTCAGCTTTAATCTTTTTGGACCAGACTGGATATCTTTATTAAGTTACAATCTTTGAAAATGCATCAAACTGTGCACAGCTGAAACAAAATATTTAAGATAAATTCATTGGAGAAGACCAGTAATTTGTAGAGCTACAAAAGATAATTTATTTTGTTGAGCTACATGACTTTTGACGTTGTTCTAGATTCAGAAGATTGATCAGAGGGAGCAAATTGATGTTGAATTGTTGTAGGCAAAACAAATTTGAATCAGAAGTTACAGGAAGTATTTTTGCTGCTTCATGAGATATTAGCAAAGCATTTTCTCTTTGGTACAGAATATGTACCGTATATTTGATTGTTAAGTTGGATCCAGCTGCATACATCATAAACCCAGATTTGCTGTTGCATAATACACTGGCAGATCTGGGTCTATGCAGTTTTTAAGGAGTAATCAGTAGAACAAACAACATTGACCCTGATCTGCCTGCACATTATTAATAAATTTCTTACACGTCAAACATTATTATTCACTGTGTTCACTCTGGCTTGTTTTTCTTCAAATTATTGTTGGTTGATATAGTATACACATGTTCTGAAGTAGCAGTGTTGGCATTTTTGTGGATATTTAAGTTCGTGGATTTGCCTCTGTCAGACTTTGCATATTTATGGGCATTTTATATCATGGATTAACCTCTGACCCAATAAATAATACAAATGAACAAAAAATATGCCAACAAAAAGAAAATGCATGAAATGGGGCCAATGCAGCCAACAACACCAAGTCAGGCAGATATTGAAATATATCTGTATGATCATTTATTGTGACCTGTGTCAATAAAGTCGCAGCATCGGTACTTTCTGATGATCATGTTTTGTGGATAATGTCATTATTCCATTTTTGAACCAAAGATGTGACCAATTTCCCCTTGCTTAGTGCAGTTAGCAGGTTGTGGTAACCACCAGTTCATAGTGGAAGAAAGTGCCTCCCAACAAAATGTCTGTGAAATTGGTCCAGATTATCTGAGCATTGAGAAAGCTGGATGTCTGTTAATTTGCAGTTATTGGATTTTTTTTATTGACCAGCATTTGTGTAGAACAGGAGACATAATTAACATGATGTTCATTTTGTGGTTTTGTCTAAAAATTGGTGAAGTGTGAGCTTTAGTACTGTGCTCTAATTAGTGTATATACATAGTGTTTAATTAACATTTGTGCTCAAGAAATAGTTTTATTATCTTGCAGTCTTTTGTTCCATTTTATATTAAAAATGCATGGGTAAAATGTGATGTACTGTCAAAAGGGTTTTAATTGTAACAGGAATGTTTGGAAGTAATTGTGTTTGCTTTTATATATAGTTTATATAGGTTATTCATTCAGAAGGATCACAACAGTGGTTAAATCTCAAAATCACAGAGAACTCCAGAGAATAAAGTACGTGTAGTTTTGTGATTAAAAAAATAGTTTTGACAGCTGTAATGTGAATGAAGGATCGATGTAAATAAGTCTTCAGTGTAATTTTCTTAAATCATTTAATTATTCTTTCTTTAATTTTTGATAAATACTTTATGCTCTTTTTCTTTTCTCTCAGTCCTTAGTGATCTCAACAGCATATAATGATTTATGGTGTGAAGTGGCAAAGACAGCTATCAGATGCAGTTTGCATATGTGTGCATTGAAACAATATAAATTGCTTCATAAGGTTCATAATTCCTTTTTAGCACTGTGATCATAGACCAGAAGATCTTACGAGATGGTCTTTTGTCCATCGTCTGTATGTCCATAAGCACAAGTTGGTTATTGCTACTCCTCCTAAACATGTTAGAGGATAGCCTTGAAGCTTTACAAACACATTCACCCCATGGTCTAGCATGTACTAAATGAAAATGTTGCCATAGCTTGTTTTAGCTACTCCTCCTAAATGGATGGTAATATCAACATTGGATTTTTGCTGAAATGCTTCATATGATGTCTAGTTTGGTCTGTATTAAAATGGTGCTGATTTGATGACCAATATTCCTGCCACAGTGGTCATTCTGGAAATCTTGTTATTACTACTCCCAAATGGAAAGCCATATTGACATGGCTGTTTTCATCAGATGACTTCTAATGATGTCTAGTTGGTCCTAAATAAAAATGGTACCAATCTGAAGTATGGTCACCACAGTGGATGGCTGGAAATTGTTTTTTTTTATGTGTCTCTGAATGGATGGTCATATCAACATTGGGTTTTCACCAAAAGACTTCTTATGATGTCTGCTTGGTACTAAATGAAAATGGGACATATCTTTTGTCCAATATGGCCACCACATCTGCTATCTTGAAAATTTTGTTATCACTAAAATTTCAGAATTATTTATAACTGTCATGTTGAATTATATGTTTTTTGATAGGGGGCAGCGATACAAAATATTGCATCATCTTGAAAATATGTATATCCCTGTTATGTATCACTGCATTATTACATCTGAGCTGAGAATGAATTTACTAGTACACCACTCCCTCGATAACTCGCACACAATGAGGTCCACCAACATAGACTGCGCTATAAGCGAGGGCGCAAGTTACCGAGGGACCTCCAAAAATTGAAAAAAATCGCTTGGACATCGAGAAAACAGCGGGGGGGGGGTTTAGGGAACTTCGCTGTTTAATGACTGAATCCTCATTTTACATTCACGTCGATAATAACTTTTAATAACGCACTTTTTCTAATGAAGTTGTTCATTATTCTGTTTAAATAACATTTATTTTCAAAATGTCCAACATGTGAAAGATTGTTCTAACTGGTTTCATCAACCATTACGTTTACACGAAAACATGTGTGTATTACATCACTGCTTTTTGTTTTCTTGATGAGTCTGGTTCCCGGAGTGGTATGGCATTGTATCCTGCCAAATTGGGAGTAAAAAGAGCAGGGAACTAGACTAACTGTTGATACACCACCAAACAAGACCGCTCCGGTGGCCTAGTGGTTAGAGCGTCGCCTCGGATGCGGGAGGTCGTGGGTTCGATCCCCGGTCGAGTCATACCAAAGACTTTACAAAATGGTACTAACAGCTGCCTCGCTTGGCGCTCAGCATTAAGAGGTTAGTGTTGGGACTGGTCGGCCTGGTGTCAGGATAATGTGACTGGGTGGGACATCATACTACATGTCTGCGGAATGATGCCCCAGTGCTAGACATCACTATAAACTGTCACACTGCAGACATCGTAGTGATATGACTGAAAAATTGTTAAAGCTACGTTAAAAATCATAATCACATCACATCACATCACATCACAAGATTCCTTTTGTTCAAAAAGCAAGCGAAATTTTCGTGAGACAATCATCTACGTCGAATATCAATTTTTGTGCTGTTCAATTAGTACAGTATTGATATTGTGATTTCATTGGAAGTAATAATTAAACTTTTTATCATTCTTGAGGATATCTCAAAGTGCCAGTTCAAGAATTCTCTGAAACTCGCTTGCCCATAATGGTCTGTATCTGTGAAACCAAGCTCTTTATTTATGAAGTATAGTATTCTTTTCGCTTGGTTGCCGTGCTATCTTTGATCACGGTTACCAATGAGTTGGTTAATTTAAGGTAGTTTATGTTACATACACAGTAACATTTATAACAGTGTTCAATTGATCAACTGAAGTGAGTTCACCCGACATACGACCGGGGCAGCTAGATTTTAAGTTTGTAGGATTTTCGTGCCTTTTAACTTTTCTTTTATTTCACCTCCATTATGTGATTCAAAAGACGTAATTAACGTGACAATACAAAGGAGGCCAGCTTTTAATTCAGTGCATCAATGCAACAAATACTTCTGCAAGTCAGTTATCAAAACATGGTCGGTATCTAAATAGGTTCTCAGAGAAATGCTCGTGGACATAGCTGTTTCGGTAGATTGACACACTTTACATTTAATTACAAGAGGACACATTGCATTTATGATGATTACACTTAAAAGGAACTAGAAGATAGAAC
Source organism: Megalonaias nervosa (assembly GCA_016617855.1). Classification (NCBI taxonomy): domain Eukaryota; kingdom Metazoa; phylum Mollusca; class Bivalvia; order Unionida; family Unionidae; genus Megalonaias; species Megalonaias nervosa. Next base: position 17,187 of record JAECUM010001449.1, read on the forward strand.
TAGAACACAAATTTCAATTGAAAAAAAATTTATTTAATTTGTATTTATTTATTAAAGTACTGCCTCCCCTTGGCGAGACATTTTCATTGATCAAAATTTCCTGCTGACTTGAAATCATGAGCTAGATTTGTGTAAAACACTTACACCCTCCACACACCCTAGCCAAAAACATGAAATTCACAAAGTTAATTTTTTAAAAAAATATTGACACAATTGCTATAATGGAATATAAATCTAATTAGATTGTCTGCATATACATCCAAACATGTAAACTAGACATTTATTTTTTAACCTCGTGCAGCTATTTTGCCTAATCATAAAAAGTTTTCTCCCAGAAAGTACAAGAAGATAATAAATGTGTTAAAAATGGAAAAATTCCTTCAATGTCATGAACAACTGATAAGGTAATTTATTATTTAAAAAAATATATATATATCTTCAAAATTTAAATTGTCTGTCTGGTATATTTTTCCTTAATTGAGTTGAGAAGGTTTTGTGAAAAAAAAAGGTTAAGTTCAAAGTTCAGAAATATGTAACAAAATTGAAACATTCTTGTTGTGAGGTAAAATTTAATTATATCATCTACATGCAAATGTAAATATGCCTGTCAGATTGTAGATGTCTGCCCCAAGTAGTTTTCACTTAACCATATTAAGAAATGTTTGTCAGAAAAAAAGTCCATGTGTTTCAATATGTCTCACAAAATTGAATAATTGCTGTTCTGACCTGAAAATATGTTGAGTCATCTACATATAAATACAAATATGCTTACTAAAATTCATTTGTCTACCTCAAGTTGTTATTGCTTATATGTTTTTATGCTTTAAACATGTTATCAGGATTGCCTTCAAAATAGCCTGAAGACCAAGAAGTTAAAAAAATTTGTTAAAATTGCCATATTTTGTAAAAATCTAATCAAGTTATCTTTCGGATGCATATAAATTGGCTAACCAAATTACGTTGTCTTGTTTATGTGTTTTTTTGCTCAAGATTGCTATAAAAAGCTTTTGATGACTGCTGGAATGGACAAGTCCATCTTCTGGATCGAGTGGGATTTTTTAAAGTGCATTATTGCTAAAAAAAATAAGGTTGAATGGACAGGACCAATGTCGACACAGATCGAGTGGAATTGTTTGCACATTATTAGATAGTTAACAAAGAATGAGTGGCTTTTGCACAGTCCTGCTATAAAAATAAAGCTTTTTGAGATTGATGATTAATGGAAAGGACCAATTTCTGGATTGAGTGTTTTTTGTGTATTATTGCTGTGAAAAGCTTTTGGGGATGGATGGTTGAACAGACAGGACCAATATATAGATGGAGTGCTTTTTGCAGTCTTGCTATTAAAATCTTCTCTAGATGGCTGATTGAACAGGCAGGACCATTGTCTAGATTGAGTGGGGATTTTTGTGCACAGTCTTGCTCTTTAAGGGATCTTGGGATTGATGGTTTGAATAGACAGGATCATTGTCTTGATTGAGTGGTATTTTGGCAATCTTGCTTAAAAAAAAGTTGTTGCAAATGGATGGTGAAATAGACAGGATCAAATCTAAATCTGAATATTTACAGTGCAGGGCCAGTTAGGGCATAAATTTGCACCGGAGGAGAGAGCCAACTAGAAAGTAGTATTGTTCAAGAGTTGTCTTGAAGCTCTCCATTGATTGCACGCACACACCACTGTCACTCAGATGATTCCAGTCCATGATTGTTTTTTCCAAAGAAAGAATTTCTCAATTGTTCTGTTCTACATTGCTGAACTACAAAACATCTACTATTATTTGATACTAGTTCTTCTACAATGTTTATGCTTTCAAAATTTGGAAAAGATTTGGCTTTAATCTGGCATTTTTGTCTTAATTGTCTCAAGATGCTCCTTCTGCAAGCACGGGGATGAGATAACAAACAGCATTGACCTTTGATTTGTTGCTGTGTTTGATGATGGCAAATTGTTAGCTACATTGTTTGCTATTGGGTGCACATTATACTCCAGCAAAGAGAGTACGACAGTTTATAAATATAGAGAGACAGTTTTTGAATATGGGCATTTTATGAAAATAGAGACACATTGTGTAATTAATATAGACACACTGTTGTAAATATGGAAACACATTTTTATAATATAGACTCATTTTATGAACATAGAGGCACATTTTACAAATATATAGTGACACATTTTAGTGAATACAGACACATTTTATGAATGTAGAGCTGCAGAATTTTCGAGTTTCAAGTTAGAAAAATAAAACAGTGCTTTTGGAGGATTGTGAGTTGGGGACAAATCAGCTGGACATTACCATTCATTGTGGTCCAACATCTTCAGCATCATGGTCCACATAGACCAAAAATGAAAAGTTCATGGGCCATACATGATATTTATTATAGTTATTGTATAATAATAATTGACTTTTTGTATGAGTGCAGGCCACAGAAAAATGGCACAATGGCCTGTAGTTGGACCATGGGTTTATTGCACTAGATTGGTGACCAGAAGAGTCTGGTGTTCGTATCCTGTCTAGTCCAGGATGGGTTGGCTACTCTAGTGTTGCACTAGGCAAGACACTCTACTTGTGCAATATAACCTCTCTTGTGTTGATGTGCATTATATACAAAGTCAGTCACTCAGTCAATCAATCAGTTGTGCCTGATTTATCATATAACAGCAGCAATTACAAGTATAAATTGCAGTTGGGGTTGGTAGCTTAGATCATACTTGATCATGTTTCATTATTACATGTACCTACAGGGTGTGTTGATAGTAGTATTCAGTTATACCAACTGGGAAGTATCAGTTATGCTAGCTTTTAGGGTTCCCTCCTACAGAAAGTGCCATGTAAATCATACAAACAGGATCTCAAGAATATTGCACTAAATTTTATCATCAATATATTACTTCTTGTAGTAACCAAAACAAGTTTATACCTATGAAGGCAGAAACATACCAGACTCTTTATCATAATCATGGCCAGATTAAATGTGGGTTATAGCTTACAGCTTAAGTATTCTGACCATCCAAAAGTCTGTGTGTCAATTTTGAATAATATTTCTGAGGCTGGGGTAGAGTTCAGTGCTTGAAAATTTTAGTAAAGTTTTATTATTGAGGGGTCTGGTGGTGTTTAAAAATATTAGTAAATGCAACAGTTGTGAAAAAGTTACACAGGAAAATGTTCAGTGATATTAACACGGATTTGATTTCAGACCTTCCATTTTATTACATTCTTCCTTACAGTGTAATTAATAATTATCTTTCAAGCTTCAGCTATTTGGTAAGAGACTTAAAAGTCATTTGTTTTAATAAAGGAAAGCTTTTGAGAGATGACTGCAGCTTCAACTGTGCGAACTGACTGAAATACATGTGTGTCCTGACTGAGAACTTCTTAAATTAAAGTGGAGGAATGTGTGAAAGCAACAGTATTCCATATATGTGACATGCTGGACTGTCATATTTAAGTAAACAACTTTCACCAGCTAGAATGGGACAAAATTAGCAAAAATAAAGAAAATGACTGTTGAACATTAAAATGTGAATTGTGAAATGCATTGATTTTTAAAACTTGTTTTTGCTTCTTTGTATGTCAGATGGTTTAACTACTGAAGAGCTTTTATTTAAACCCTTTTGAAATATTAAAAACTTCTTTTATTTTGCTTCACCACAGTTGTTGGAAAACATAATTATTGTATTTTGAATTGGGATTAATAAAAACAACACAAACACAGATAATTCTGTGCTATTATAAATTAATCACTCTCTACTCAATTTTTCTTTCATGCCAATAGATATTGTGCATGGAGACATGAATAGACTCATACAAGAAAGTTATTGGATTCAAAAGTTAGATTCTTTGTATCCTAATGGCCTTAATACCAAGGCACTATATAAAATTATATGAAATGTTAATTAAAAAATTGATATGTTGTATAACCTTTATAAAAATATAATTATATGTATGACTGTTTGTCAATATTTTATTATTTTACTTATAATTATTGTATAAAATTGTCACCTCAATAATAGGCTATAGTAAGAAACCAGAAGCTGTTTCCATGATAGTAGAACTTTTCATTTGTTTATTGGAATATTGGATAAAATAATTAATTTTATCAGTGTACCTTGATATTCTTAAATCATAATTTGCTTTCAAGAGAGCTAAAAAAAATTGTTTTGCACCGTTGTTTTTTTTCTTCTCAAGAATTTTGTCTCTATTTTTTGTGGGAATTCTGTAGAATCCAGTGTTCTGGTATATGTGATCATCAAATTAGCAGTGTTGAAGTGAAATGACAGTTTAGGCTGACTTATTTTGTTCAGTCATCTTCTAGCATTGACCTTAATGTCATGGAAATGTTTTGCACAATGTACATTCATTACCCGTGCATAGGTATGTTTCTGGATTTCATTGAATGTTTATTTCTTAGATGAATATTGAACATGAATTTGTATATGGAAAATTTATTTTTATTTGTTTTCCTTTTGTTTTTGAAATTTTTAATCTCAGCTGAAGTTCTTAGTGGAGTAGATCATTAATAAAAAGCTGGAAATAGAAAACTGGAAACAAGTTTTTCAACTGGACCACAGTGCAGATGATGAGCTTACTATGCTTGCTGTGAGGAAAGGTGAAAGAACACACTCCTGTAACCTGCAAGTGAAGATTACTGTTGGATAAATAAATAATGATTTTTTTAATGTACTGCAAAGGAACTGTTATTCTACAAATCTGTTTACTTACAGAACAGAAGTAACAAACATCTTTCCAAGGTCCTACAAGTGATGCCTAACAAGTTTCTACACAAGGTTGTAAGAGTTGTCTCTCTTGGTCACTGAGCTAACTGAGGGTGTTGCAGAACTTTAATGCATCATTTTGCTGTTTACAAAAAAATTGAATTGTGTAAAAAAATTTCTTCTACCTTTTTTTTTGTTGCTATTGGGAAGTAAATTGAGAACAGTTGAAATGTTCACTTGTTGGATTTAATCCTGTGTTGTTGATTCCTGGGAATTGGATTTTTGTTTGTCCTCATTTAGAGTTTGCTTGAAGATTGATTGATCAGTGTAGTCTGTACATTAGGGTCAGGAAATCAAAGAAATGGATTTGAATGGCTTCCTGTAGATGTTGGCTTGGATGATACATTGCTCCATTAGGGAATTTGTCATATGGCTCTCAGGGAGTGAAAATAATGGAGCATGTGCTGCAATTTTTGATGGACCTCATCTGTTTTCAAGATGTATAAAGCCTTTAAGCTTATTGGTTTTGAAAATTAATGAAGTTCATTCTTGCAACATAAACACTGGGGATGAGCAGCATTGTTTATAATAGAGATGGATATATAAATATTTAATTGTCAGTCACATTTTATTGCAGTACAGGAAATAGTGCATTGACAAAAACTGATGAAACCTTACATGAGCTATGTAACATTGGATTAAAATATACAGATCATGGTCTGTGTTGTTTGTTGTATTATTTACTCCTAACAAACTGCATAGATCCAAATCTGCTGGCACATCATGCAGCTGAAGATCTGGGTCTTTGCAGTTTGCAGTTGGACTCAACTTGTAAGTGAGCACACGGAGTAATGCAATTCAGGGGCAAAGTTTGAAGTCAAATACAGTCTGTGGTAGGCTGCACAATTGTGATTGACACTAATTTCTAAAAAAAATCATTCCAAATAATGAACTAAATGTGCAGGACTTGCAGACATTATTGGCAGACTCCACCTTTGCTTGGTTAAAAATCCCAGTATTTAAGAAATTACCCCTTTTGATACAATCTGTGTAAGGTATTATCTTATAATATCTGGCTATCTGTTTCAAATTTGGTTTCCACACAGTAACTCAATTTGTCCACAATCAACAGTTAGCTGCACTTGGAAGGAAGCAAATTTTAGTTTAACTATACATATTCTATTTTATAAATTTATAGTTGGAGATTACAAGAGATACATTACAGATGGTAAAGGATTAGAATGAAAGTCAGTGGCTTATATTGTTCTCCTTTTATGATAGAATTTTTTTAATAAATATATATACCGGTATGTATGTATATATATATATATATATATATATATATATATATATATATATATATATATATATATACACACACACACACATCTATATATACATATATATGGCAGCTGATATGATGTTTTAATGAGAAGAAGCTAAATTTAATAATAGTCAAAGTGAAGAGTCTCTTGGCTCAGCGTCAGCATTAGGCAAGGCATATAAAGCTGGAGGATGAACAATGAGGGAGTAGGTGAAAGACTAGGATAAAGAACAAAAATGGAAGTTGAAGGGAGGTATTGTCAATAAAAGCGTCAGACAGTTTGGAGAAAATGGAGAAAATAGGGAAAAAGAAAGGGGATGGATAATAAATAAATAAATAAATAAGTAAATAAATGAATAGAAAGGAAGATAAAAAAGCAAGATTAAAAGTGAACAGTGCTTCCTTCTCAATCGATTTTTAGCGGAGGCGATTGCAAATCATTTGGAAAAAATGTTGAAATTGCTGTTTGCAGTTCCTGATGCATGTGTGATAGTAATGTCTGGTTATGTAAATCTTGCCAGCTTTTCAATAAATTTATGATGGCATCGAAAATATGAATGTTTATTTCATACAGAAGTGTTGTCACGATCAAAAGGTATTTATAGTTAAATTACCATGTGATGTGAGGGATTGACAAAGTTTGTGTTGTTCTTGGTAATGAATGCAAGAAAAAAAAAGGAAGTGTCCTTTCTATGGGTCCACATCTACAGATAGGTGATCTGATTATATTTTTTGTAAATAAATGTTGAATAAGTGAACTACAATTTGTTCTTAGTCTGGTATGAACGATTTTAAATTTTCTTTTACCTAACAAAAGTGTCTGAGAATGTACGTGTCATGGGTATTTAATGTGCTTTTAAAATTGTTCATGAAGTCTAACTGCAGACTGAGTCTAATAGCAAACTTTGATAGATGTCAGTAACTTCAAGGTTTTCAGTTGATCTTGGAAAAGGCTGTTGAGATCACATCTCTCCAAAAACTTGCAGTCTAGTCTATAGGGTACAACAGTAGGTACAATTTTTAACTGATGGTCCAAAAACAGGAATGTTCACTTTTGAGAGCCATAGACTTAGATAAATAAATATTAAATTGTAAGCACTTTTGAATGGACAAGATTAACCTAAAAGTTCATGCAGCTAGTGTAAACTTTTACTGTTTGCTTTCATTTAAAATTATTAAGGATATTCCATTTGGATGTTCGTATATTCATTCAATTATAATTTATTATTTTTATTTGCATCCTTAGCAAGTGTTATAGATGCAAATAGCTTTTGATTATAAAAGAGATTTTTAAGGTTATTACAAAAGCATTTTTTTATATACATCATATTTTTTACAGATGCGAGAAAGGTAACACAATTCATAGAGAAAAATGCAAAAATAAAATTCTTTGATAAAAAGTGTTTTATTTGCTTGCATAATTGTATCAAAGCAGTTCATGGGTTTTTCAGAGATCTAATAATTTCCTTTCTGAACAAGAGAGAGAAACAAACATGCTTATTTCTTGATTTATTTGTGCTTTCTGTCACCATATGAGTTTATAATCCTTTAAAAATTAAGATCCTTCAGGTTATTTGGGGGTCCAATGAACCACTGGGTTTCATCATTTGGGACTTTGACATAAAGGACTCCAGTTCTGTTTTTTAGCTTTTGTTTTGAAAGAAAGAGAAAGGTAAAGTGAGAAAGTTTGGAGTAAAGCATGGTAGAAAGAAAAGAGCCTATACAAAATAATTAATGCCCACAGTGTACTTGAAGAATGGTAAATGATGTACAGTGCTTCCATGTACGTAGAATCTACCTGTACACTGCTGCCATTTATATATATCTACAAGAATCAAACCAATGTATATGTATGTGCCTGCATCTAAGAGTGGTATGTTTTTAGGTCTCTGTAATGAAAGCTTTCTGTGCACTTTTCATTGTCTTATTGATCCAAATTTTAATTATTGCACTTTGTCCTGTTTTCTGACATATTTTGGTCTGTGTCAGTTTTTTGTACTCATTTGATTCTCTTGTTTTGGGTTTGTTTCAGTAAATAGGTACTTATTGTCTTTATAAAAAAAAAACTTGAAACAACAGGGGTTGATTTAGCCGCTGGATTGCTTGATCATGGTCTGTCAGTATTGAGGAGGGCCAGTTAATGCTGACAGCTACATGCTTGTATAGCCAGTTAAATTCTCTCAAGTCATTATTAAATAAATTCTGTTAAATCATGAAGCTTCATCTGAAAATATTTTCCATTGCCAACTATGTTTTGTCAAACACATTTTCAGGATACTTTTATAAAATTAATTTTATTTAATTGGGAGTTCCATTTGAGTTTCTGAAGAACCAGTTGATTTCCATGTGGGATGGCCCTGCTGGCCAGTGGAAAAACCATTATTAGGTCAACGCTCTGAAACAGTCTACCACCCACATCCATTCTAGTTTCAAACAAACTACAACCATGCACTGCATTGGGAGGCAGCACAGTATGACTGTCAAACTTCAATAGACCTTGCTAAGACATGTCTCTTGTTTATTTAATGAGATGACATGACTGCAAAGAAGATACTCTCTTAAGACCAATCAAGGAAGAACAGGAACATCTGGCAAATTCTTAGGTGATTCCTTAGAGATATCATTTGTTGAAGGATAGGCTGTTCCACAATCCAGTTTGAATTATTGACAACAATGAAGGTGCTGTATCTTTTAAAAGATATTTGCAACATTCTAAGCTAACCACATAGATGTACTGGTGAATTCTGGAATTTTCTGTCATTACATCTGTAGACAAGACAACTGGTCCTCAGATCATTGTATCTTTGAACAGAGCATAACTTCTGAACCACTGAAGATACTTGATAAAATTTTACCTGTTACATGTATATAGTTAATGTGTCACATACATAGCTGTGTCGCTGCCTCAGGGTCAAGGTCATAGCTAAGGAAGAATATGTCACTTTTCTCTCTGACTGATTGTAACTTCTTAACCAGTGACTGTTTTTTTTTAAATGAAACTTCAGTATGTTATATATCATGACTTTGTAGTATCGCAGAATAAGTCATACTGACTGTCTCAAGGTCAAGGTCCCAGTAAAGAATAATTATGTCAATGTTCAGTTTTCATTATGCCTACATATATTTTCACAGAACATTATCCAAATTCTTTCCTTATCCAATTGCAAAGTCCTTGGCACAAAGATCAAGGTCATTAGTAGGGAGAAGGTTTCAGGATAGTGTATTCATGTGTTCTTGTTGTTGCTTATTACAATAAACCTTAATGGATGGCTTGGACCACTCCAGTGGCCGAAGTGCTTAGAGCATGTGCCTTGGATGCACGATGATGTGGGTTTGAACCACAGCAGAGTGATACCAAAGACTTATGAAATTGGTAATACCTCGCTTGGCACTCAGCATTGAGAGGTTCGTGTTAGGACTGGTCAGCCTGGTGTCAGGTTAATGTGGCTGGGTGGGATATAATGCCACATGTTTGCAGCATGATGCCCCAGTGCTAGACAAGACTATATAAATTGCCACACTGCAGACATCTTAGCGATATGACTCATTTTTAAAGTTACGTTAAAAATCCATGCTCACACATACATGGATGGGAATGTTTTGTGGAACAATTCTCAGACATAGAAAAATCAATCCTCAGATGATACAAATCATTTAAGAGAGATAATTTACATATTCCCAGTTTACCTCAGAAGAAATACATGAAATCTTATAATAGATGATTTCTATTACATACCAAGCCTCTAATATGAACTCATTCATACCAACGAAATGTCATATGATATTATTACAAAAACAACTCATAAACATGCACTTATTATTTCTGACCTCTAGGAGGATTGAAATATGAATTTAAAATGAATATATTCAACAATAATTACAGACTTGCATCAAAGAATATACATTCCATTCAGTCGAGACTGACCTTGTGCTATATCCGAGCCCTTGCTCACTTATCAAAAGAGAATTTCTCCTGTCCTTCTCTGGATATGAGTCTTGTCCTGTCAACGATTTAATAACAAGAAATACTTGCTATTCCCTGGAATCAAACTTTCCCTTTCATAGAAAAGTTGGACTGGTAAGTTCTATGAGGGGGACTATTTTAAAACCTGAATTTTGTCTGGGAACACACCCCATCATTTAGCATAGCCAATCAGGATTACTACTTTATCCCCCAAAATTCTTTTCAGTTCCATAGAAGTCAGAAAATTTCGTATTGTCTGCCTTTATTAATAACTATTCTGGAAGATGTCATTTTATGACACCTGTGTCAAATGGACCACAACTTCTTAAAAATCTTTGGTTTGTCTCCATTCTTGTCACTTTAACACTATGACCTTTGGATTACCATTACACATTTCCCTGGCTTGAAGTGTTAAACTAGTGAGCCTCTAATTAAAACTGGATTCATGCCCCAAACAGACCAGATAATTTATTATTAATTTCCAAGCTATAGCGATCCTAACCGATACATCAGACTTAATGTTTAAGTGTCATGCTGCATTGATCCCGAGTAAATGCACTGTTAAAGAATGTACTGTGAAATGTATACAACAGACAGATTATTCTACAAAAGTTTGCACAGTTACACAGGACTTCACTTGCACTGTTAATTTAAGATATCATGATGATGACAAAATGTAATTGGAGAAACATGGGGTAAAATCCCTGAGAAAAATTATGATAGCAACATTTAATCCATCATGTAATATTTAACTATAGAACAAGCTTCTTACAGGAGCTACATGAATTTCAGTATTTAGCTGTTAATTATTTTAAAATCATTCATTTATGCCCGGATCTGGAGAAATCAAGCAGGCATGTGTTGCAAGTTTATTTTTTTGGTATCTTGCTAAATATCATGCTTGATTCTGGAGCAGTCAAACAGGCTTATGGTGCCATTGTGTCAGTGCAGTATCTTGGTTAAGTACATGGTATCGTTATACCTGATTTTGGAGTATTTAAACAGGCCAGTGGTGCCAGTGTATCAATGTGGGTCTTGGTAAGTACATTGTATCGTTATACCTGATTCTGGAGTATTTAAACAGGCCAGTGGTGCCAGTGTATCAGTGTGGGTCTTGGTAAGTACATTCTATTGTTGTACCTGATTCTGGAGCATTTAAACAGGCCTATGGTATGAGGGTGTCAATGCATTACTTTGGTAAGTACATGTACAGTGTGTCATATCTAAGGCTGGGACATTCACACAGGCCTGTAGTGCTAGGGTATGAATGCAGCATCTTGGTAAGGACAGTGTGTCATGATGCCTGATCCTGGAGCAGTTAGACAGGCCTGTGATGCCAGGGTATGAATACAGCATCTTGGTAAGGACAGTGTGTCATGATGCCTGATTCTGGAGCAGTTAGACAGGCCTGTGATGCCAGGGTATGAATACAGCATCTTGGTAAGGACAGCGTGTCGTGCTGCCTGATTCTGGAGCAGTTAGACAGGCCTGTGATGCCAGGGTATGAATACAGCATCTTGGTAAGGACAGCGTGTCGTGCTGCCTGATTCTGGAGCAATTAGACAGGCCTGTGATGCCAGGGTATGAATACAGCATCTTGGTAAGGACAGCGTGTCGTGCTGCCTGATTCTGGAGCAGTTAGACAGGCCTGTGATGCCAGGGTATCATTGCAGTATCTTGGTAAGTATATTCAAGTATGTGTTCTAGTAAATATCAAAGCACATCAAGAAAATCATTGAAATTGTTGCAGATTCTATACAAAATTAAGTGTTTGTGGTAACATGCAAGTTCAGTCCAGAAAGTTGCTGGTTCTATCTGCATGTAAAATACTGATTGCTCTATTCTGAAAGTAGTTTCAATCCAAAATATTAAACTTAGGCATGGGCATGTTGTGTTTATAGTCAGGTTGCATTTACATTGTAAGAAACATAGCATTGCTGGCTTGTTTTACAAAGTTCTTGGTTCTGTCCAAAATATTACTGTTGAATTCAGAAAGTTGCAGGTGGTGTTCAGAACATTCAGGGTTCAAAAAAGTTGCAAATTTGGTTAAAAAACTTGATTACAATGTACAGTAAAGATGCTGGATGCAGGTCATATGCATTTGGAAGAAGCAAACTAGATGGAAAATATTTTTTAGAACCCTCTTCCACATGATGCCATTTGACTGTTAAAATGAATATGCAGGTGAAATTATTCTTCTCTCTGGGAAGGAAATAATTGATTTAAGCTGTGCCATGAATCAATTAAGGTGAAAATTTATGCGTTGAAACCCACAATTACAATCCTTGAAGAGCTAAATATTGATTACAAATTATTAGCTATGATAGTATTCATTTCCATGTGAGATTTAAGCTGTTTGTATAACTTGATTTAGCCTTCAGCTGAAATTCATGTACAACCAGATGTTGCCAATTATGCCATCTTCAGGATTAAGCGTCTTAAAGGGTTCAAAATTAGTATATTCTCTGTAATCCCTATACATGCTTAATAAATACACAACTGTCTTTTTTGTTGAAGCTTATAAAATATTTGCCCAACCGAGGGTACATTTTTGTATCCTGGCTTGCCTTATGACAGGAAAGAACTTTCCAAAGCCTGCCCGTAACATCATTAATTTCTTGAAACTTACAGGAATGCATGTATGTTGTCTCATGACCACTTTACTTGATGGGTTAAATGTCTCAGAAATCAACACAATGCTTGCCTTATTTAGCAAAACCATATTGGGAGAGATAATTCACAGTGGAGAGCACAAACACTAGGGAGCTAATTGTTTTGTACCTTTGATAGGGATATGATGGAGACATTATTTTTAATAAATGTCACTAGTGGGTGCTTATTATAATGACCATTAAAAGGGTCAAAGGTCAATGTCATTGTGACAAACGTAATAATTGGTTTTGTAAAATAACTTCTGTTTTCAAGTCCATTCTTTGACCAAAGATTGTGGCTGGCTTACACTTTGGATAATAAAGAAATTGATTGATTTTGGGTGTGAAGGTCAAAGTTCTAGGTCATGGAAAGTCTAATATGAGAATGTTTTCTGCACAGTCAAGGTTATTGAGATCAACTGGTCAGTAATTTCCCAAGTCAGTAATGTCCTGCTAGTGCCCACCTTGAGGACAGTTAAAGACTGGACACGTGTAGTATATATTGGTCAGTATACTCTTGTTTGTAGGAATCAGAATACTAATTTTTAAGTTGAACAGGGTACCAACGTCAGTTTGGGACTCTTAAGAAATTTTGTACTCTTACTAAAATCAAGAAATAAACATGTTGTGTACTGGGTTATCTAGTGAACAAAATAGTTTGATTTTCTTAAACAATAACATTGATGTCTTTGGAAAATGAATTTTTATGGTCTATTCCTAAAAGGTTTACATGACTGGTTCACTCTCATTATCTTAATAAGACTGTGGCTCAGAAACACACAATCAGTAGAGTTATTGGTTGTGTATATAAATTTAAGCTGGTCTGCAATGATTTTTAATGTTTGCATGACTGGTTCCCTGTCACCATCTTGATAATACTAAATAGCTCATAAATATGCAATGAAATGGAGTCTCTCTCCTTGTGTGTCTGCTCAGTAATTATGGACTGGTTGCTAATGCATTGGTTAATACTCTCCTTCCCAAAAGTGTGATCAAGACATAGTGAACTGATTATCATGGAATGGTTTTCTTGATAATGAGTATCATTATTCAGATTTAAAAACAAAAAATTAATTCCAGAAAAGTCAACTTTTGTCCTTTTTTCCCCTTCTGAAAGTATTTTTTCCTGTGACCAAATTGTTGAGCTTGATTCCTACTAAGATTTGTATGTGATGCATACAAAACTCACTGTACAGTCCTTTATCTTTGAAATGTTTTTATGGAATTAAAATGCAACACCTAGAACAAAAGATTCATGTATCACCACTGTAGTTTTTATAATAAGTGGATAGAAGACACCCTGCATGTTTATCATTAGGACACATCACAGTAGTTCTTCATACTGTATTAATTAGTTTTCTCAGGTCTGCAAAAGTGTACAAACTTTCTATTTGTCTGGCATCAGAAGTTTCATGAAACAGCACAGTTTTTGCATCTTTTATTTTTTTTTTTTTTTTTACAAATGGTTTATATTTTCTTGTTTAAAAAAATGTGCATCTTATTCATTACTGCTAGATGAGGCATTGTTTGGATTGGATTTATTTAATGTAAAAGTAAAGAGATAGGTCAACCAAGGATCCAGGATGGGATGGGGGTTGGTTGGCTCCTTAATTGATTTTAATAGCATGTCAGCAGATGGAATACTATTAAGTGCAGAGTTGTGGTAGGTATTTTTTTCATGCCTAGACTTGGACTGATTTGGCAAGATTTGAACCATCAACCCCATCAATTGGGAGTTTAGCTCAGCCTTTATGACTGAAATTGGCAAACATTTTTTTTTTTTTAATTTGTGGCTCCACCAGTAATGGTTGATCTGGAAATATAGCTGTAGGTAAGATTATAATACAGTAATAAAGTTTGAGGTGCAGAGATGTGTCCTTTTGGGAGCTTGAGAAAGGAAATAAGAATTCAACAGATTGACATGCAAATAGACCCAGAGAGACTCCATTATAATGTATATCTGATGAGGACATACTTTAATTCAATCAATTTGGAGTCAGGCAATCTCAGCATGAAAATAAATTTCCTGATGGCACAGTAGAAACTAGTGAATCTTCCCAAACCTTGGTGTAAAATTCTTTGACCAATTAACCAGCTGACTCATTGTTCACCCTTGGTGATAATAGTTAATTTATCACTTTCAAAATTGTACAGTTAGGCAAACACTTTGTGATGTTACTTTTGAATGGCTTTTTATCTTGTTCAGCCTTAGTGAAGGTTCATGTGTGTTAGCTGTCACAGCAGTGTATAGGTAACTGTGTATATGTGTAATCATTGTTTTTGTGTAATGAGATTACTTTAGAATTAGACAAACACTTTGTAATGTGGTAGCTTGGTTGGATTTGTTTTTAAATGACTTGGTATCTTGGCTCAGCTTTACTGAAGGTTCATGTGTGTTAGCTTTCAAAATTGTAAATGAGTAACTGTGTGTGGGGTCATTCCCTATACATGCTTAATAAATACACAACCCTCTTTTTTTCTGAAGCTTACAAAATATTTGCCCAATCTTTCTTGTGACTTTGTGTTTTTTTAATACACCCCGTGAACCATTGGCTGAACCTTCCTTTAAGAAACTTACCCTCAGGATGGTTTTCTTGTTCACCTTAGCATCGGCAAGAAAATGGAGTAGCTTCATGCCCTATCTATTGGGCAGGGATGTATCATGTTCAGTGGGAATTACGAGTCTGTTTCTCTCCTTTGCCAACCAGTTTTGTTTAAGCAGTAAACCAGCTTCCATTGGTTGCTCCACACCCTGTTGAGGTCCCATAACAGCTCTCTGGAGATATCATCAATGAAAATTAGATCAATCTTTTTTGCATTATTTTGAACTCTTTGTTCACCATATAAATAGCTGCAGTTGTGTTGTAAATTGATTGACAATGTGATTTTTACAATGTCTGTTACATGTCACTTGATTTCTATATGATTTTCAAGATCAGTTTATGGCGGTTAGTAGCGTAATTCAATAAATTTACATCAGTATTCAAAAAATTTGATAGCCCGATGCCCAGAGTCCCTCAAATTTCAGATCAGGCCTCTCTTGTATTCTAAGTGAAGTACCTGTCTGGCTTGTTGAAAAAACAAAAAAAACCTAATTCCCCTGAGAAAACACTGATTGCGCTGATAAAATGTGGACATTTATTTTCATGCTGTTGAAATACTAGTGAATCATTTATATTAGTCCCAGTGTTTGCCCCTTACCTTATGAAGATCACCTACTTATTCTTACTTGTACTGAAAGCTGTAAACTTTGTGTTCATAGTGAAGCATGTGACCTATGAATGGAGGAAAGATTGCCTGGGTTACCTATAAATAGTGCTCACTTGGCTTTAACATACATGTGATTCTGCTGGTGGTTAGGACAACACACTGTTTTTACAGCCATATGTACATACCATTTTATAGTTGAAATATACCACTTTTGACAATTAACAGATTTTTGTATCATAAAAAATTAAAGAAAACAAGAATATAATATTGGTATTTTGGCCAGAACCAGTCTACTGGGTACTAGAACTGTTCCAGTAGTTGTTACATAAGGTGTAATGTTGTATGGCTTAGTAATGGGATGGATGCTAAGATGTGTACACAACAAGCTGTTGATTAATGTATTGTTGTAATCTGGAGAGTTATGGTTAAATGTGGGATGGGCTTTTTTTTTTAGGTATTATAAGAAATAATGAGCTCAGATGTGGTCGATGATGGCTTTTTGAGTCTTTGATTAAAAATCTGATGTCATTTGGCTGGGGTGAGAAAGACTGATGAGAAAATGATTCAGAGAAAATCAGTGAGTAAATATTTTGATTATTTTAGGATCTTGCTTAATTCCTATTGCATTGTTTAAAATGTTTCAAGTTAATATTTAATGAATAATAATTGAGCTGGCCATTGCTCATGCTTACACTAGTGCGATGCAACAGTGATTAAACATAAAAAGTGGAAAGAGTAGCTGTGTAAAGCAAGACACCCTTCCCATGCTAATGAACATCAACACTGCTGATCCAGTAAGGAGGACATTGATAGAGCAGTTGGACAATTGTTGACATCAGTACCTGGAGGAAAACATTGCTTTAAGTGAAATATTTTGACATCTGAATAAACACACAACTTAATATGATTTTGTTTATTTATTTTCATGTTTGAAGCACAGCAATTGCATTGTTGTTTGGCTAATAATAATAATAATAATAATAATAATAATAATAATAATAATAATTATTATTATTATTATTATTATTATTTTCAGAGGGTAAAATTCATTTAGCCAGATTGTTAGCTACTCTCATGAAGCTTCCAGGTGCATGCAACAGTCTATGCATGTACACCATTTTTATTAAAGAAAGAAAGAAGATATTCATTATGGATTAATGTCACACTAATATTTCACTTAAGACTTGCAATGTATATAAATGTTTGTAGTGGTTTTATGCATGCATGTGAAAACAAGGGAGAAACTGCCTTAAATGAAGGGTTGCATTATACTGAAGTGCCTTACAATGAAGTGCATTTGTTTAAAATTTTTATTAAACCATTAAATTTGAAGTAACATACTTGCTTATAAGTCAAGTCAAATGGCAAACAACAAAGATCCTGATTTGCTGTAGCATAATGCACCTGCAGATCACAGTCTGTGTTGTTTGTTCTACTGATTACTGCTAACAAGCTGCACAATCACAGATTTGCTACACATTAGGTGACAGCAGTTCTGGGTCTGTGCAGTTTGCAGTTGGACTCATAAGTGAGTATAGATAGATGGTAGAGAAAATTCTGAATGATCAGTTTTGCACCTTGGTTGAGCTGTCACAAGGGCATTGTATGTAGATTGGTCCTTTTATAATGATTAAGACATGGTGATTTGTTAAATTTGGGGGTCCCAGGCAGTTTGCAGAGGTAACGTGTCCCCTGGACTTGCTCTAGGTGGAACATGGATTTTGACTGAATTGGCAAATGTATAATCATGCCAAAATGTTACGATTTATAGAATCTGCTTTGCAGGCAGTTGGGAAATTAGTACACTTCAAAGTAGGAATTAGATTGCCATTTGCCATCTTTAGGCAGAACTCAAATGGTAATGATATATTTCAAATCGATATTACGTGATATTGCTTAATGTCCCACTGTTACATCCTTGATAGATATTAAGAAGGGCTTGATTATAGCTCCAAGAGATAGAGATAAAAAATCATACATTTATAGCCTCTTCACTCCCATCTCTTTTGATGACTGCAATTTCTGGGTCCTATTCCATTAATCAAAACCCTGCAGCCCCACTATACTTGCTATACTTGTAATCAGGCTGTCAGCCACCACAGTGGGATTATAAGCATATCAAAGACTAACAGTTAAGCTGAAGGATGCATCAGAATTTATTGTGATTCCGGTTTCTGAAAATTGAAACATGGCATGAGAAAAGGCAAAGTCATTGAGAATGCTGGAGATCAGTATTGGAAACCTGCTGTTTTAGAGAAAATTAAGCATAGATGTAATATTGCAGTCATGTTGAGTGGATTCTGTTTGATTTTCTCCATGGATACATGCACATTACTGATGAACTGTGTTTTCCATGGAAGAACTTTAAGAGTTTTCTCTCATGATCATTTGTTTTGTTTGGGATGTGACTATTTGATGCATATTTTGGGAGATTAGTGGATGTTTTGTCCAAATAAAGGTGGGTCCTGAGCAAGATTTTTGTGTTTGGAATGGAAGTTTAGAAATTTTCTTCTTTTTGGTATGTGATGCTTTTGAAATTAAAATGCCATGTTTTACCAGTTTGATGGATGCATTTGAATATGCTTTGGCAGACAGATGATGTTGTGTCATGTTCGCATTTTCATTGGAACAGAAAAATGGTGCAAAATGTTAGATGATGATGTGATTTACCGGCCATTCACAAATACATGTATACTGAGAGGTAAATATATAGTACATAATTACATTTGATGGAACAATAAATAAATTCACAAATTCAGTTGGAGGGAAATTATATGGTTAAAAAATGAATAAAATTATTCATTAATAATGGAGAATTTAAAGGACTTCCTAACTAATTTCAGTGAATATTTTTATGGTTGTTAATTGTGTTTAATTCAGGAGATGAGATGGTATAAACATCTGAGATTCAATATTGTTCCATTTTAGACTTGACTTTCCTGAACTGTAATAGTTACACAGCCAAAAATATATCTCTCAATCTTGGTTGATGATGATAAAAGTATGTAAATGATGATTACATGTGGAACACAATCAAAGCGAAATTGAAGCATGGATTCACACATGGTACATGAAGTAATTCAATTATTATTACCTAATAGTGATGCCATAATTAGCCTTTGTATCATGACATTGCCACCATCTTACAATATCATTGAGATAATATCAAAATCTGTGTATGTACCACAAGGGTACATGTCTAACCAAGTGTCAAATCCTGGTTACAATTATTGAAAAATTCCAAATTTATTTTTTCCTGTTCTGTTAGCTGTAGATGGTTTCAATTTGCATCTGACTAACATGATGTATATATAATGGAAATGTTCAATTGTTCATGTAACAGCTGATTAATGTAAACATGTTTCTGTTTATTACTGCTCTGCATTGCAGTGAATTTGAAGTAGATTTACATGGACCTGGGGTGGTGGGTGGGATGGGGGAAGTATTTCAAATCTAAAAGTGTTTTAATAAGTGCACCAGGAGATGTTTGAGAAATGGCTGAAATTTAGTTTCTATTAATTAACGACTATATCCATACACTTACTTTAATTCATATGATATAATGCTGTCATTACAATGCATGATATCAAATGATCTAGGTTTTATCTTTATTTAAAAGTTATTTTTCACTTAAGTTTATGGAAATTCTGCTGATTTTATTTTGTACAGAAACTCAAACTGTCAATCTTAAAAACTGAAAAACTCACCTTGAATAAACGCCAGAGCGGAAATCCCCCCCCCCCTTCTGAAAACCCTGGAGAAATCATTGCAAGCGAGTTAAAGGTATTGTTTCATTTGCCTATGTTACAGAGAATTTTGTTTGACATATTGATGTCTCTTGAACCAAGGGAAGGATAACGGTATTAGTTACATTGATTATATTAGCTGCAGTGGAAATTTTTTTTGTGTGTCAGCACTTCTTTGAAATCTGCTGGAGATGGAGAAGGAAAAGGAAAACACAAAATAATGAAAGTCTGTGCATATTTCACACTGAAACAATAACATCTTTGGTATTGAATCAGGTCTTGATGAATGAATGTATGTCCATATTTGTGAAAGACTCTATTATGGCAACTTGACAATTATATTGTCTTGTACACAGTTTTGTCCCCATTTTGAGTGCCTTGATTGTGGCATTGAGGGTAAAGCCCTGCTGTCACCTCAGATATGGTTGTGCCATTTTTTGCACGTGCCTGGAAATTTAAGGATATGTTCTCCTGGCTTACCTTTCGAGCTAAGCATCGTGGACGTAGTGTCAGCTTTAAGAAGTATGTTGATTTGGTTACATACGACCAGGAGTGCTTGATTGCCATGTTGGTAAGTGTATAGCAATTTATATACAGTTTCTTAACAGCTACAGTTAGAATAAAATTTATTCCTTCTTTTGTCTAAAATGTGTTATCTATTAATATGTTAATGTGAGCAATACTTGCTTTTTAAGTCAAGTCCAACATAGACTCAGACCAAATACTCTGATCAACCATTGCATAATGCGCAGGCAAATCAGGGTCAGTATTGTTTGCTCCACTGAATACTCCTTACAAACTGCAGAAACCCAGATTTGCCAGTGCTTTATGAAGTGGGTGAAATGGACCTGTGTATTTGGCTGTTGGATTCAACTTCAAAGTGAGTATACATGGTAAGTTATAATATGCCATCTTGTAGTTTAAAGAAGACCTTATTATAAAATCTATCTTGACATTCTACAGAATGTTTGACTAATGTGGACTTGTCAGAAGTTTTAATTTATCATATCAAAGATCCATCTGCTGCCATTGATTTAGTTATCATTATATGTATGCATGTATTAGGGTTTAATAGGCACATCAGTACATTGATTGCTTTGTAAAATATGTAGGTGCATCCAAACTACTATGTGGATTCAAAATGATATTGTAGTTTTTGTTTGAAGCCCTTCCTGAGCCTACTGTACTGGCATCCATGTTTCCATCAGTCAGTGTGTCCATCCATTCCTCTATCCATTTGCATGTATCAGTTTGGATTTTACACGATAACTTTATTGGATTTTAACTAATTTTAGTATGCAGCTATATGTACTGATGAGGTCTCTAGAGTTGTCCTCTACTCTGTGGGACCAAAATATTTTGATGGGGACTTGATGAAATTTTTTTATGATGTACCACCTTAGAACCCGCCCCCTTTTTTTAATTAGGGAAACAGGTCTATATAAAAATTGTAACCATGTTTCAGTTATTGTACATGTTTTATATTTATCTTTTATTTTATATGCCTTAGTCAGAATTCCTGTGTCTTTTATCATTTATATTTTCGCTCTTGTTAACATTTATTTGGAAGGCTTTATTTTTATGTGTTTATGTTCATTTTTACATTTGTAGAGCTTTATTTTTAATTGTGCTCAGGTGCCATTAAATGTTAAGACGTACATACCTACTTATTATTTAGAGGACCGCTCCGGTGGCCTAGTGGTTAGAGCGTCCGCCTCGGATGCGGGAGGTCGTGGGTTCGATCCCCGGTCGAGTCATACCAAAGACTTACAAAATGGTACTAACAGCTGCCTCGCTTGGCGCTCAGCATTAAGAGGTTAGTGTTAGGACTGGTCGGCCTGGTGTCAGGATAATGTGACTGGGTGGGACATCATGCTACATGTCTGCGGCATGATGCCCCAGTGCTAGACATCACTATAAACTGCCACACTGCAGACATCGTAGCGATATGACTGAAAAATTGTTAAAGCTACGTTAAAAATCATAATCACATCACATCACATCACATTATTTAGAGGAGTCATGACCACTGTTTTCCTGATCACTGTACTTTTGTTTCTGCATCTTGACTTTAATATGGATTGTTTCATTTCAATTAAAGTTCACATGAAGATTTTTATTTATGAGATCTTCAACAAATTCAGTTTCCAGCCTTCCATGACTGTATTATGAGTTATTTATCCTGACATTGGTTTCCGCTGTATAAATTTTAATAAATTCTTGGATTTCAACTAAACGTTTTATGCAGCTTCATATTGATCAGACCCTGAATGACTTTGATTTATAATATATATATATTATATATATATATGATATATAATTTATGGGACTGGTTATAAGTTGAATCCAACTGCAAACTGCAGATGTTTCTGTGAAGTTTGTTAGGAGTAGTAAGTAGAACAAGCAACATCAGCCCTGTTTGCCAGTACATTATATGCAAAAGCAGATCTGAGTCTGCATTGTTTGCAGTTGGACTTGAAAGATAATGCATATGGCGTATCCCTCCTCCCTACCTGCAGACTATGCCTTCTGTGGTAATACTTTTCCATAAATGTTTTGATTTGAATCAAATATTTTTCCACAGCACAACTTTGTAAAGTTTTCATTGACTTAGGTGAATTTCACATGTAACTTGATGTTGTAAGAACTTGAATGAGTTTGAATTCCAGTGTTCCATGATAATTACATGATTTATGCCCTTGTATTTTCCATAATCTGGTCTTGTCTATATATTGATGAAACCTTGAACGAGTTTGAGTTCAGGAGTTTCATGACATCATTTACAGGACTGAGACCCCCTGATTTTCCTGTCCTGGGTTTTCTTGGAGCAACATTACTTGACCAGGGTTTGTTCAATTTCAGCCAAATTTGGTATGCAACTTTATATTGATCATACCTTGAATCAAGTTGATTTGTGGCATTCTGCAGCATCATTTACAAGAGTTATGGCCCATGATTCTCAGTCATACTAATTTAGTTTTTTCACCACAAGTTTACTAAGAATAGTTGGATTTTAAACAACTGTCATAAATCTTTATTTAGATGAGAACACAACCTCATACAAGTATTGGAAGGTGATAATAAAGTTATTTGTTGTTGCTTGTATCTTTTTTCTTTTTAATTAGGCTAAGGTTACACATATTTAGCTCCAGACAATAGACCAGAAGAGCTTATGGGATAGTCCTTTGCCCTTCATGGGTCCATCCATCATCCACCCATTAGCACAAATAGCACAAGTTTGTTGTCATTGCACCTTCTAAACTACTTGGTTGATTGCCATGAAACTTTTCATACATTTTCATCCCATAGACTGGTTGGTCCTAAAATGTTGCTGCCCACATATCAAATATGGTTGTTGTTGTTGTAGGGTTTGACGCCATTTTTCAGCACAAGATAGGCTTTACATGGCGGCCTGTATAAATGGTGGAGGAAGAACCACCAACCCACGAGAAGCTACTGGCATGCTTTCTCACATACCCACATTGGCCAAATCTGACTCTTGAACACACGCAGACAGAGGTGAGATGGCAGTGATTCGTAGTTGTGAATGCTTTAGACCACTTGACCACTCGGGGCCCCTCAAATGCGGGTGGACATTGACCATTTTGAAAATCTTGTCATAGCTGCTCTTCCTGAATGGATGGTCATGTCAGCATGGGGTTTCCACAGAAAAGGCTTCTTATGATGTCTACTTTGTCTTTATGAAAATGGTGCCAATCTATGATCCAATATGTATGGCCATTATGGCAGACATCTTGAGAACCTTGTTATTAGTACTTCTTTTGACTGGATAGTCATATCAGCATGGGCGTTTTCACCGAAAGAATTCTTATGATGTTTAATTCATCCTAAGCAGAAATGGTGCCGATCTGACATCCAGTGTGGACACCATGGCAACCATCTTGAAAATATTACAGCAACTCCACCAGAACAGAATGTATATTCACATGGGTTGTCACCAAAATATTTCTTTCGATGCCCTGTTGGTTGTAAATGAAAATGTTGCCAATTTGACATCTGATAATGGCTTTCTAAATGAATGGTTATCTTAATACTCTCTTTTCACAAAAACAACTACCAGCATTATGATGATCTGCTTCAATATTTAAAAAAAAAAAAAGAAATTTGTTTTAATCTTGAATGAACAATATTACAGATTGAATCCAATTCAGCACACAAAGCAGTGAGTAACATACAATGTGTTTAGTGGTACACATATTAATTGTATGGAAACTGTGTGGAATAATGTTGTTAATGATCTCTTCTGTATAGTTTATCCTGAAATTAATGGTAATTTATGAAGAAAAACAAACTACTCCAATATGAAGAGATATTTATTCAGAGTTAATTTCAACTCAATTATAAAATGAGTATTCAACAATGTAGCCCCCCCCCCTTTACTTTTGTCTCCTTTTTTTATTTCCATACCATTATTAGCTTTTTATAAGTCCCTCAGTAACGTGCACCCTTTGTTGTTGTGCAGCCAGTGTTTCTGGACCTTATACTGCGTGAGTTAATGAGGGAGCAGAGTGTTCATGCATACTTACAGCAACCATGACATTTATTAAATTAGGTAGCCCATGAATTTATGATTCAGTGAAACACAGTTATAATACAATACCACCGTACTAGGTACTGTATGGTGCCAAAAGTTTCAGAAGAAAGTAATGAATGTATATTCAGGGCTTTACAAATTGGTGGTATAGGAGTAGGTGCAAAGCTATGTACCGGTACTTTAGTGGCAAAGTTACCATGTATTGATCTAAATAGTGAAATATCGGATGTTTTTGCACTGATTTTCATTATGGAAAGGGAAAATGGGAGATGAGAGAAAGGAAAGATAAAGTTACAAATAGAGAAGATGACAAGCACAATTGCACAAGGAAGTTTAAGTCAAAATATAAACAGGAATATAAGGGCTTGATTTAGATGAGGATTATTGATTCTTCTTTTTGGATCATTGTCTATTCTGTTTCATGGATTTATACTAAAGATTATGGTCATTTTTATGATTAAATCCTTGAATTATATTTTGTTAAAGCTTTGTTCAAATAAATTACACGTCTGTGTTTGCTGTTATTACTGTAATTTCAAATCAATATGCTCTTCAGCCAATCCTGAGTGACAATTATCCCAGAATTTAAATGCTTCATTTTCGCACAAGATTTGTTATGGATCAGTGGTCCAGTATCCCATCTTTTATGCAATAACAGTTGGTAGATATATAACTGATGATTTTGTTTATTATATGGATAATAATTAACATAAATCTATTACAACTGCATAATGAATAAAAGCAGCATCAGCATCTGTATGGTTAAGATGTATATAAAACATGTCCTGTTTTCATGTACTTGTAATTCATCAAGTAACAACTTCAAACATTACATTAAGAATTTATAAATATTCTCATGTGAAACATTTTGTTAATATTTTTTAAGATATTAGTGACCATTTGCAATTAGCACAAAACAACAAAAGATACATCATTGTTTCATGTTCCATTAAATTGGTATTAAAACTTTTTTAAGGTAGAAAATTTAACTCATTTAACAAGGATGGACAAACAAAATTTTATTTCTCTATTCAAAATTCATAAAATATTTGTTAGCCAGCAATTGACAGGTTTGGTGCTGAAAGTAGCTGTACCAGATCTGTTGATAATATTTTGTATTTAGCTTCATCATTGCTCCTTAATTTGAAAACTTCGGCTGCCAGTGGTAATTCTGATGTAATTTAAAAACAAATATTTATATACACTCTATTAATTATTTAGTATGTTGGGTCTGTAGTGTATTAGTACATGTATGTACTTTCAAATATTGATATAGTCCTAAATTTATATTTTGTTGCATTATTTTCATTTGCAATATATAATATTGATTCTTTATGCACTTCTTGGCCTTTATGTATGTTGAGTGGCATGCCAACTTGCTTAGAGTGACTTTTGAACTAAGCACTTGATTTCAAAGGAAACCTTTTTGTCCTTATTGTTGATCAAATAGAACTGTTGCTGTAAGGTCCCTTGACAGTACTCAATCAATGTAAATTCTTCCAAAATCTGATTTTAAGCAAAGCAATATTATATTGTGTAACTTTCCTATACAAAAGATGAGAACCATGTTATTAATTCTGTTCCATAAATGTTATGTGAGATGCACATGTGTTAAATAGAAGTAATCAGATTATACACAGTCCTTAATTGCAAATGCAGTATTTATTTCAGTTTAATTAGGTGCATGTAAGTACTTTCCTCTTAAAGTAACAATACAGAAGAATTGCTAAACGGTAATAAAGTTTTATGACTGCCATTTTTATTTCATCAGTGTTAAATGATTTCCACACAAGTTGGTCAGAAATAAAACTTTTGATTCTGAATCTGAATCTAAATCTAAATGTGTATATTACAGGGCCAGTTATAGCAAAAATTTGCACCGGAAGAGAGAGCCAACTAGAAAGTTAGTAGTATTGTTCAAGGGCTGTCTTGACGTTCTCCACTGACTGTGTGTACACAACACTGTCACTCAGATGATTGCAGTCCATGATTGTTTTTACGAAGAAAGAATTTCTAAATTGTTCTGTTCAACATTGCTGAACTACAAAACATACTACTATTTGATACTAGTTTTTCTACAATGTTTATACTTTCAAAATTTGGAAAAGATTTGGCTTTAATCTGGAGTTTTTGTCTTAGTGGTTTCAAAAATATATTTGGTGAGAGAGCTGGCACTAATCCCTGATTATATTGCTTAAAGGCCAAATGTCAGTATTAAGGCTACTTTCAAGTATGTCAATAGGAGAATACTGGTATAGAATTTCAGTTACGTTTATTAACATTACAGCTGTTTGTGCACAACAACTTAACAATGACGAACACTTCATATCCGTAAATCTTACGTGAGGCTTCCGGTCCGTAAATCTTATGTGAGTCATAAATTACCATCTTGAGAGTGCAGAGAAAATACTGGTGTTTTCTTGCTGAATTCTGTCATTTTAATGGTCATCACTTATTTGTAATTAAAGATAAACAATTTGTGTTAAGTCTCTTTGCTACCAGAATTCCCTTATTTTGAAACATATCATCTAACTTACCGGTTACTTAACAGTCACATAAAACCCTTACGGACATCTTTAGCTAGTATCCTGATCAACTATAAACAACCTCTGATCACTGACATGATGGTTTTTGACACAGGATAAGTCTGCCATGTGCAAACTGTAATAATGACTTTATTTAAAGAGGGTAACACAGTTAACTAAGAACTAATCTACCTTAAGGTCATCATACAAAGGAATTTATTTTAGCTGCATCTCTGAAGCAACTGGATATTTTGGGTTTGGAAGAAGGAAATAGAGTGGGCATTTCTAATCTCAACTGAATACTATTCCAGAGCAAAGTTCCAGAGTATTGGAAACTTTTTTAAAAATAATTCCTTATTTGGTTTGGGAATTTTATATTGTTTAGTAGACATGGATTGCAGGTGGGGAGTATTGCCAGGTAGCCTATATTGGAATAGTGATTGTAAATATTCAGGAGCACTATTGTTGGATGTCCTGTACATTAATTTGGCTTTTCTCAAATGGATTCGGTCTTTAATAGATAATATTTTTAACTTACCAGCTAAATTTTCCTTCCTTTCTTTCTGGATTGATATTAGCCCAAATGCTCTTTTTGAATGTTATGTGCAGCTGTTTGGGTTTTCAGTGAAAATAGAACCCAAAATTTTACTGACATAATGGTGAAAGTGGATGGACATAGATGGTTTGTCTATAAATTCATAAATTTTGTCAAATGTTGAATACATAAGAGTATTTAAGTTTTCTATATTCAGACACAATATAAAATGACTTCACAGTGCACATCTTACATTTTCATCTACTGAAAGTATTATGACATGGCAAATCCTTGATCATAGCATAACTGGATGGACAGATGCATCACATGTAACAGTGTGGTGATAAAAATCTGAATTTTTAACATTACTTTCCCAACCAGCAAGACAATTTTTACAGGTTAGAAATCAGAATACACATGTTGTTAAAAACATCCATTGTTTTATGTACATGTACTTGCAATGAATAAAAAAGAGCTATTTTAATTTTTTATATAGATGAGGAAATTAATAATTAACAAGCATGGAAAATCTCTTTATTATCACAGTAGTACATGAACATATATAAGAAGTAATATTTATGAGCAGATAGTGTCTGAAATGCTTTTCATGGCCTCTTTTGAACAAATAATAGCTTCTGACAGTATACGGCTGTACACACAACCATATAATATTTTAGTTTTGGTTTTGTACATTAAACCAAAGGTGACTTTTTGAATGCATTTATGCAACAGTTGTGCTACTTTTTCTTTCGGGGCCCTGAGTGGCCGAGTGGTCTAAAGCGCTCTCCGTTACGGATCACTGCCATCTCACCTCTGTCTGCGTGGGTTCGAGTCTAGGATTTGGCGAATGTGGATATGTGAGAAAGCTTGCCAGTAGCTTCTCGTGGGTCGGTGGTTCTTTCCGCGGATTTCCCGGTTTCTTCCTCCACCAGTAATACTGGCTGCCATGTATAGCCTATTGTGTGCTGAAAAATGGCGTTAAGCCCCACAACAACAACAACTTTTTCTTTCCTGTTCATTTTGACTCGGGGAGCAGTGGTATGTCGTTTGAGTGACAGACTTGGTGTGACAGACTCATGATCAAAAGGGTTGTAGGTCTGATTACTGTCCAGGCATGCTGGGGTTGGTTCATGCAGTTTATCCTTGAGAAAAGCATTTAGCTACCATTTCCATTACATATATAATGTGTTAAAAGTGCTGCTAACACCATCAAACAAACAAAAATCATTTTGACCCAAAACTGGTCAGGGGAGGTAATAAATTGGTCCAGGAAAGTAGGTTTTTCTAAGATCTGACTGGACCAGTGGTATAAAAAATTAATGTTGGAGGTCATAGACCTGTCATCATTTGAATGAGCATACCAGTACATATATTTTGATTAAATACAGTGACATGACAGAACTGGCAATACATTTTCAACAATCATCTAGCGGTTTTAAGCATATGATATTTTAGGAATGAAAGAAGGAGTTATATCTATGGAATATTTTGCTTTATGAAGTTTTGAAAAAAAATTATATATAGGTAAATAAACTGTTTAAATTTAGGCAAATTGTGTGAAGCAAAGGAAATGATCCATTGCAGAATGCAGGAATCGAGCATTGAACAGCATTGACTTAATAAGGAGCTGCTTGATAGGTCAGCTTCATAAAAATAACCAGGTAGCACTTTCATTTTGCTTTGACTTTGGTTCATTAGGAGTGGTCATTTCATGCCTTATGTAAGGATCTCTGTCCATCTTGACTCTATTACCAAAACACAAAACTGATGTACAGTTATGCAATGAAAAAAAAATCTCACAAAGAACTAAATGGATTGGCTGACATGTGCATGTACATGCACTTGAAATGCATCATTTGTCATAAAATTGAATATATAACTCATGATGCACTATCTGCTGCAAAACATTGCACATTTTATGATCCACTAGTGTCCTATGACATGGCGCATTTACATACCACATCCACGAGGTCACTGACTTTCAGAGAACCTTAATGATTTGGTGTCTATATTTTCTTTGGTTATAACATGAAAGTAATAATTGATGACATTCATAGGACTTGATGATTTATTCAGATCTTAATTTTATTCTTTTTGTATCACAGTACTTCACTCGCACAACAGTATGTTTAACTTCACAACATATATTGATAATATTGATGATATTGGTGAATCATGATACCGAGTGGATTCACAGATTTTACTTATTGTTTGGTTATGTTTGTTGTCTCCAAGGGTCAATTGTCTTGTCTGATACCAAGATATCCAAAGCCTTTCCTATGTATTTAATGTGGACATCTGAGTGGATATTGAGTGTGAATTGGGCTCTCTCAGACAATTTACTGTTAATTCTTTTAAGCTGTGTTGAATAGGGTTTGGAAATGAGTGCATTAGCACATCACTTTGGCAGACGAAACAATTACCAATACTTTAATTAAACAGATGGCTGTTTTCCATCTTCCATTTCACGAGCTTTAATAATGTTCTGACCATTTCCTGTCCAGCTTCATTGGCAGTACTGACTGGCAGCACAGCCTTACATTTAAAAGAAATTAAGAAATTTCATCTTTATTGATATGGAAGCTGTTTATTAACTGTAGTTGAAACCTTATATTAGTAGACATGATGAAGTTTCTTGTCTTGCCTTCATTAAGAATTGATGTTAAAATTTTTTTTATATGCATCATACCTGTCAAGCCATGCTGTATCACATGAAAAATATGATTTTAAACTGCAATACATGTGAAGACAGTTGTGCCTTACAAAAGGAGACTTTCTAAATATGCATCAATGACAAATGGAAGAGGGGTTGGAATGGGGAGGACATTATCAAGGGCTACTTAAATATGTTCATCTTTGAAAGTATATCCTGATTTGGGAATTTGTTTGGAGCTTATTTATGCCTTCAGTAAGGGATGAACAAGTAAATAACAGATTTTACTTTAATTCATTAGACTGCACAGTGACTGTTGTTGAAAGCATGTCTGATCGGGAAATGGATTCTTTTTTGCAGGGAATGAATTCTGCATTATAATTTAAAGTACAGTTGGAATGGCTGATCCTGAAATAGGGAACATTACAGAAAAAAAAAAATCAGTTTGATATCTGGCACTAGAATTAATTGGGACATGTCTCTTTTAGAAATTATATAAAATGAAGAAGATGAATGAAAGCATAATGCATAATGGCATTAATATTAATAAAGTATCCATCATAAAAATGAACAAGATAAAATTAAAAATACAAGAGATATTAGCATTGATAGAGTCATAGCTTGTTTGTTTATCAATATATAAAGACCAGAACAGTTTCATTTGATTGTTCCCATCTGTATTATTATTTTACTTCATCATTATTTACAGTAGCTGCAAGATAAAGAGGCAACTTTTAATTGTATACAGAAAGAGAAATAGCTCATGCCGATTGGTTAAACATCAGGAACTCACTTGGATTCTGCTGATTGGTTAAACATCTGGAACATACCTATTGATTGGTTAAACATTTTGCATAAAACTGACAGGTCAAATTTATTCAAAATATAGTTCTTCTTTTCCATGAAAATAATATTAAATGTAATAATACATTGGATATCAGGTTAGAAGAATTGCAAGTAAGAGTTGAATTTTAAAAGTAGATTTCCTTTTCAGCTTGTAAACAAATGCTCATAGGAACAACAGTTAATTTCTTCCATACTTTGAGAGACAAAAATTCAGAAATGAACTCCTTGAGGAGGACTTAAAAGTGCAAAGATACAGTAGGAAGATTGGACTGTGCAAATGTTGTTGTTGTTGTTGTTGTTGTTGTTGTTATAGGGTTTAACGCCATTTTTCAGCACTAGATAGGCTATACATGGCGGCCAGTATTAATGGTGGAGGAAGAACCCTGGAAAACCCCGGGAAGAACCACCGACCCACGAGAAGCTACTGGCAGGCTTTCTCACATATCCACATTCGCCGAATCCTAGACTCGAACCCACGCAGACAGAGGTGAGATGGCAGTGATCCGTAACGGACAGCGCTTTAGACCACTCGGCCACTCGGGGCCCCGACTGTGCAAATGCAAATTGAGCAGGCATATATATATATATATATATATATATATATATATATATATATATCAAAGCAGGATGTTTTGGCGCTGCTGTTTTGGCACAGGATGTTTTGGCGCCGGTTGTGTTGGTGCTTATTAACATGAACGTATTTCTCTATAAGAATAGTACATTCTCAGACTTTATATATTTTATGTTATATATATATATATATATATATATATATATATATATATATATATGCAATGCCGAGCAGTGCTTTACAATGAATTCGAAACGTGGATTAGTGTCACTCGTGGAGTTATAATTGTCGTGATAACATACCCTATTGGTTTCAATACGATAGGTTAGTGCGATGTTGTTGTTGTTGTTGTTGTTGTTGTTGTGGGGCTTAACGCCATTTTTCAGCACACGATAGGCTATACATGGTGGCCAGTATTAATGGTGGAGGAAGAAACCGGGAAATCCGCGGAAAGAACCACAGACCCACGAGAAGCTACTGGCAAGCTTTCTCACATATCCACATTTGCCGAATCTTAGACTCGAACCCACGCAGACAGAGGTGAGATGGCAGTGATCCGTAACGGAGAGCGCTTTAGACCACTCGGCCACTCGGGGCCCCGCGATGTTGTTGTATGTTGGAGTTATAATTGTCGTGATAACATACCCTATCGGTTTCAATACGGTAGGTTAGTGCGATGTTGTTGTATGTTGGCACGATGTGACATGTAATTAGTCCCACTTATCCAGTATTTAAACCATGTAGGTAATTGGCACGCCAAAATGGCTGGCGCCGAAACAGCTCTGTGCCAAAACGGTCACACCAAAACGGTTGCGCCAAAACAGTCGCGCCAAAACGGCAGCGCCAAAAGTCACGTACCGTATATATGTATGTTGTATCTGAAAGATGAAGTTAAGGAGACAAAATGTCAAAAAGTGGTCTATATGTTATATACCTTTTAAATGACAAAAAGACCTTGGTTTTTGTGCAGAATCTAGACTAATGGCAACTTGCTGCTGAAAACAATTCCATTAGGCTAATTTGGCACATTAGTTCTGGTATGAAGCTGAATTAATGAAATATAATTCAGTCAAAGGAAAAGAAGGCTGGTAAGAATTGTGTTCTATGCCTTAAACACCTTAGAGTTTTGAAGCAAAACAGACCATGCTAGGAGGAGGATGTAGGAAGACACTTCACAAGTTTACAACTCCACATTTCTTAGTCACTGTGTGATGATGTAGAGACTAATGATTTTGTAATGATTGAATTCCATCATTGTGTATGAAATGGGAATACACCAGATGCATTTTGACATGTAGTTATGTTTAGATTATTGCTTAACTTACTTGAGTTACCTCCCTTTAATGTTTCATTCATGTAAATTATTCCAGCTCATTTTCTGTAATACAAGCTAAAGAGTGGTCCATCATCATAAAGTATCAGATTGTGAATACCACATCATAATTAAAGATTTTTAATAAAAAATTACTGCTGCATGTGCTAAAAAACTTCATTAATTGAAATCTTGCTCTATCTTTGTAACTTTTATGGCTTCAATGCTTTATGTGCAGCAATAACAATTATATCTCAGTGACTCTCAGTCTTTCTTGTTTTCTGTTTTTCCATGCAGGCAGGTTATTTGAGGGTGATTATTGGAAGAAATGAATAAGAAGTTTGGCCAAGTTGTCCTATAATCTGATAACTTGGGGAGATATAGATTCACAGCTGTCTCCATCCCCTTGTTTTTGCAGGTTTCCTGAGTCATTAAGCATAGTAGCTCATGGTTTCTATCAATATTACATGATCAGACTACTCATATCTAATGTGATATCTCTGGTTTTTTACACGCCTGCCATAAAGCAGAGCATATAATGTTGTCTTTCTGTCTGTCCACTGTGTTCTTACCACACAATAACTTGAATTCTTCACTATTTACCATCACCAGGCTTTGTAAATAGCTTATATTTGAGGTAAGGAAAGAGACTATGAATTGTTTTTTCAGAAGGCAAATGGTCATGGTTACCATGACAGAAAGAAATTTTCTGCACAATAACATTAGTTGTACATCACCAGCCTGTATGAAACACTGCTGGTGGCTGCATTTGGAGAAAGGAAGAAGCCTTTTGAGTTTGGGGTGAAATTATCAAAGGTCATGGTCTCTGTAACTGAAAGAGGATAAATGATATCTGTACAGTAACTTTAATTCTACATCACAGACCTGGACTAAACTTTGGGGATGGCTTGCTTTTGGAATAAGGTAGAAGCCTGTTGATTTGGGGGTCAAAAGGTCAAGGTCACTGGCTGGAAAATTGAATTTGTTTCTGTGCAAACATTTCAGTTTTCAAACAAGTACTTCCACTCAAAAGAGTTTGTGGATAGTTTATACCTTGTTTTAAAAAGAAGCCTTTTGATATTGGGAACAAAAAAAGAAAGTAAGTTTTTTAGCACAAGAACTTTAATTTTTGAGAATTAACCTTAAGTCACATATGGAAGAGGTCAATTGATTTTGGGATCAAAAGGTAAAATTTGGACTAAACAAAAAGGGTTTTGCACAACAACTTTTCCAGAGCAAGTTCCTTGACTAAAATTTACTAATTGATGATAGAGTTTTAAAAAAAATTGCAAATACAGTAAAACCTGTTATGAGAGACCGCCCCTTCTGCCAACAAAAAGCAGTCTCTCAAGACAGGTGGTCTCTCATAGCAGGCTTCTACAAAAAGACCAGTTTCCAAGGTCCAGTTTAGAACAATTTCAAGAAAAAGAACCACAATCACTGTACATATATTCTATTCTTTATTAATATTTCTTTGCTAAAATATTGTATGCATTCATCTAAAAACAAAATTATATAGCAATAAAGATATATTTCTGTTATTAAACATGAAATCACATTTACATTTGAAGATCACATATTTTAGCATATGAAATCGTTTCTGAATTATTTCTTTTTCTTTATAACAACCTAAATTTGTTTTACCGACATTTAAACCGCTTATTTGCGAGTGGTCTGCTCTTTTTCACTTCTTTCAGTTACAATAATTATTTTCTCCAGCCTTAAAATTTGTCTCTTTTTAGTTGGAGGTTCATCCATTGTCATTTAGGTTCTAGGTTTTACATGTAAAATTATTAGTGCTCAGTTGTAATATCGAATGTAAAGAAGGTTTTGACTGGGCTGTGGGAAAATATGAAAAATCTATACATGTGCATTGCATATCTAACAATTAATGAAATAAAGAGAAGCAATTATCTCATCCAGAAGCAGAACCATTTACTCGGAGCCAAAAGTCGACGGCTTCATTCAAAGATGACATACTGGGATTAACTCTACAAGCTAAGTGTGTAACTCGGTTGCACCAACTTGAATAGACGACAGCTTTGTGATTGGGCTTTAATCACTTAACATCGGGGGGAAAAACAACAAACATCACAAGTCTTGAACACTATCAATCGAATCTCACAAACGATTCTCTCTTGTTGGTTTAATAGACAATGACCTTATTCACCCCCGGCAATACCGATTAACTCTAAGGACAAACAATATATGTGACCACTACGTCAACTTTGGCACCACAGCGGCAGTTAGTGACATGTACATTATAGCCTGGTTTACGGACTGTAGCATCCATCATTTTTTTGCAATATTCCTTTTATGCTTGTTTTTGATCAGAACAATCGTTACTAATCAAGCAGTCGTTGTAACAATTGATTACATATAGGTCAGTGATGTCCGTCTGTTCTCACAATACGGTCGTTCACATGGATGTCGGGTCCTGCGATTAAGGCTGGGAAGCAGGCTAAGTGCAGGAATAATTAGTCTGGTTCCTTGCTTTGTATGCTCCCTGCGTTGCTCACCCCTTTACAAATAGAGGAGAAGAACGCAAGGAGCATACGAAGCAGGGAACCAGACTAGGAAATAATCTACATATTCTTTAGTCTGGTTTACGACAGAAACTATAAAACACTATAAGCATAGCTAAAATATTTACACATTGGTAGTTGGCCTTTTTTAAAAATTTTTTTTGTTTTTATTTAGAATGGTATGAGCGGTCATTCTTACAGGGATTAAATAAAGGTCGGTGGAGTTTATCCTCGTTTTTGAGATACGGTCATTCATAGCAATGTTGAAATGCATATTTTGCCAAGACATTGCGGACACTGGTCGTGTTCAGCAGGTGATCGCTCATAACAGAGCGTTTATATAATAAAATCGATCTGAGCATTATGACTGTGGTCGGAAATGACAGGTGATCGCTCATAGCAGAAGTCGCTCATGACAGTTTTTACTGTAACAACTATGAACAGATAATGCATAAATGACAAAGGCCTGTACCAAAAGCTCAACTGGTCTTGTGTCCTGAGGAGCTAATGATATGGTAACCTAACAATAAATCTTGTGCAAAACAAGACATCTGAAAAGTAAGCACATCTTCCACCTCATCATTATAAAGTTGCTCAATAAATTTAGTGAAATCCAACAATTCTAGACAAAGATAAACTACAGACTTCAACGGTTAGGAGGATAAGCGATCAGAAGCAATTAAGTCATGTAAATGATAGCGTGGAATGCTGGAAATATAAATCATTTAATGTTCCATTAATACAAAACTACACCCCAAATTTAGTTAAAAATTTCAGCAATTCCAAGTAAAGTTATGCCAAGGAAACCAAAATTATGAGGTCAAGCACACAGGGACCATAGCTCCTATAAATGTCATATAAATGGAATACTGGAAATAAAACTCAGTTGAGATCTCATCAAGATAAAGCTGAATCTAAAATTTGGTTTATGTCCTACAATCCCCAGTAACATTATCGTGTGGAAACCCAAGTTTTTGTGGACAACAATCAGGGGCCATAACTCTTGTAAATACTCTAGCAAACTGAAAACAGAACTTGTGGAATTTTAAGCAGTATAAAGCTTCATATCAAATTTAATTGAAATCAAGAAATCCCCAGTAATGACATACTATGGACACCAAAGTCAGGAGGATGGTCTATCAGGCCATAATTTGGCAGATAAGAATTTATTTGAAATCCAACAATTCCCAAGAAAATTTTCTTACGAAAACCAAATTTGCTGATGAACAGATGTGCAGATGGACAGAATGATGTTTGTGATTTAACATAGGGTTTCGCCAACTTCGTTTCACAGGGCCCTTACTAAATGTACTTTACTGCTTTAAATTAAACATTTTGCTAGTGGCATTTTCTTTGTACAGGAAAATAATTAACAAGTTTTGCATGCACTTTAGCAAAATGCATTAAAATAAAAAATGTACCTATTTTCCTTCAAGATGAAGATGTATTATTTGATTCAAAGATACAGTAAAACCTCTGTTGAAAGACCAGATGTCTTGAGTGATTACATACTCAAAGCACAAATGAATCTGTCATATAAATGACTTACAGTGAGAGACCACTGGACTTGAGAGACCATGTTTTGCTGGCAGAAGTGGTGGTCTCTTCCAGTCAAAACTCAGCACTTCTTCAATATAAATACAGCAAAATCTCTAACGACTAAAACCTTATGAAACGAAGACATTTTTCGGGTCCTGAATTTGACCTTTAATTTCTATAATAAACATTCACTAAAACGAAAAACCTTTATTCTGAAAATTGAAACAAACATTTTGGTCCCAAATTTCATTTTTACACTAAAATGAACCACATAAAACTGAAACTTACTCAGTGTGGCCAGGTACATGCCAGATCCCACTTTTAAGGTTTGCCAAAGGTCCCAAAAATAGCCTAGGGTCATGCATTAAGTTAAATAAACCCCAGCACACAGACAACCAAAAATTAACTTTGGGACCAAAAATTTGTAAATTATTTTACAGTGAGCACATCAAGGTATTCATCATACAGCATGGCTGCAATAACTAAAATTAAAAAAAACCCATAAACAACATCTTTTGTCAGTACAGAAAATGAATTGTTAGAGCATTGTTTTTATAACATGTCATTAACAGCATTGGAAAAAATCTCAACAGAAAGTGTCCAACTTTTGGCCTTCTACTCTTTCATTTGGATTTTATGCAGATGTCAGCCAGGTTAAGTGATCTCAGGCCCAGATGGACTTAGTGTTAATTAGTTGAGTGATTGTCCCTTCTTTCCAGCTTTTTCTTTTTGTACATGATTATTAAGGATTTCAAGTGTATCTGATGTGCTGCTTAAGATTGTTGAACTCTAGCATGAATTAGATTGCCAGCATTTACATGATTTTACTGAGTTGTAACTGAGAGGTCTATACAAGACAATTTAATAAAATGGATATTATTCTCACTAATTGTATGTTGTGAAATCTAGTGGGGTATTTGTGAACGCTGCAAAACTCCAAAGAATGCAGACTTACACTATCAGACCGAATCTTAATGACCCAGACTTGAATTAAGCCTATTTTAATGCATCAAAGGCATAGTGACCAAGATTGATTCAGCATTTGTTTTATAGTTCTGTTTTGAGAGATTGTACTCACCATAATCAGGTGCTACCATTGAAAATGTGTGTGAAATGTTTGTCATGAAAGACCATGACTTTTTGGCAAAAATGGGTTGTTGTTCAAGACAGGTTCTGTTGTATTTTCTTGTTTTTTTCCTGTTTTGTCCAGTATGGCACAGCTGTTTCTGTTAATGCTTGAATCTACAACATTTGTTCAGTTTATCATTAATAATTCAAAGCACTAGAAAGCTTTGTTCCACTTGTAAAGTTCCTTATTAGATCTTTTGATGGATGCTGGGAATACTCATTTAATCTATAAATATGGTGTGGAGATAATGGTTCTTATCATTCCATGAAGGTTACTTCATTTGAATTATATATTTTTCATGAGGTATCAATGTTCATAGAGTTAGTAGTTAGTACACACCATGAATTTGAAGATCCAACAAACAGTTATTTTTCTGTGAGCACAAATGTACTGTACATACTTTCTTAAAAGTTGAGTCAGACTGCAAAGATCCTGATCTGCCATAGCATAATGCGCCTGCAGATCAGGGTTTATGCTGTTTGTATTACTGATTACACTGCACTGACAAAGTTCTGCTGGTGCATAATGCAATGGCAGATCAGGGTCTGTGCAGTTTGCAGTTGGTCCCCAATCCACAAATTTAAGTATAGACAAAAATTTAATGTTTTGAAGGATGATGAAAATTTATACTCAAAGAAACAAAATAATTCAAGTAAATATTCATCTGAATGAAAGATTCATCAATGTAAAGCAATGATTCATCTATTCATAAGCTCCAGTTTCACCAATATGTCTTGTAGAACAGTTCTCTCTCACAATAATATTGTTCATGTGTGCCTCAAAAGTAGACTTCCTTATAAGGTGAGGTTGGCAAACATTGAGTGGACTTCCGTATGGGTGAGGTCAGCTTATATTGAGATATTTTATACTTAATGTTATTATTGCGAAATGAATATAGGATTCATGAACATAGCTGCCTTCTATTGGGACATCTTACAGTGAGGGAGTACAGTTTAAATCTGGATTTGAGACACTAGATTAATAGCGTTGCACATTGAGTACATCGTCTTGGGGTTTCCTGCAGGGTTTTTTGTACTGTGCCTCCCAAATCTTGACCTTGTGCACCATTTATGTTTTTCTTCATCAGATAAAAATAAAAAAATATGCCTACAACTTTTATATGCGCTAGATGGTTACAAAAAGTATCTTTTGTAAAAAAAAAAAAATGAAAGAAATGTAGTGTTGAATGCAGTGTTAGTTCTTGAGGACTTCATAGAAGCTGAAATCTGGTAAAAATTAGGGGTGTTTTTTGTGCCCTTTTTCTTTTTTTGCCAGGCACATGTGTCTGGAATTTTGAGCTGCATTGGTCATGGACCAAAAGAGCATATCGGATGACTTGTTGTCCTTCGACCATCTGTCAGCTATCAAAAGTTTGTTATTGCTACTCCTCCAAAACTATGTTTACATGTAATAGCTATCATCAGAACAGAGTAGAAAGAAGAAGAAAGAAAACAGCCTTCATTCTGTAAAGTAATTAAAAAAAATGGGTTGAAATTATTGGATGGGTTTCATAAATTTCACTTGGAACAAGCACAGATAAAACATTCTATATTTCACACTATGAAGAATACCGATTTTATTTCTTGAAATTGCAGAATAGTGTTGATAAATGACATCGAAATAAATGCAAAATCCTTCATCATTATGTTGTTAGCTGACATGACTGTATGATGTCATTTGTAACATCGCAAGATTTTATCTTACAATTTACATATATAGAACAATTATGGCATGAGCATATTCACCTAAATAACACAGTAGTCATGTGATGCATTGGATTTTATCACAAGAGGTGAGATTATGAATGACAAAACATCCATAAATTCATCCTTCAACTGTTGCTTCTTTGAAATTATTATTTGAACCTGCAACTGTCAATAAAATGGAGCAGACATTTGCAGACATAGGTCAGTGATGATAATATAGTGCTTTGGAGGATGGATATCAAGTGCTAAAACAGAAGTAGTATTTCCATTAAAGTCCTCACTGATGTAGTCAATGCATGTTACTTTTTGTTTGAAGGAAAATGTGGGAAGAAGTTTGTGGATAAAAGTGAATTTGACACTAGAAACATTTTTGTGAACGCATATTTCTTGATTAAGTTACAATTTGGGCTGGAGGTGCAATCCTCCAATTGTAGGATTTTTAGCAGTGTTCCATGCATTACTATGGGATCTATGGTGGTTTATAACAGAATGCATCCTAATTGGACAGAAGTTCCCTATCAGAGACTTGTATGTTCATTTTTCTTGCTAATATTTACTGTGCCTTTCAGCTTGAGGAATTTGTTTTCATATATTGTGTTTGTAAACAGAGATGATTTTTTTCAGCCCTATTGAAAGAGTATTGGAGGAGTTTAACTTGGTGGATTACTATCATAGGTTTCAAGATTAGCAAATAGCTTTCCTAATTGTCTTGGGGTATTTGACATATTAATACATTTTCAATTTAAGTTGTAGATTGGGTTTGTCAATTTTTAAGTGATTTGTGTTTGTTGCGTTTTGATTGGTCATCACTGGAAGCATAATTTTCCTTTTCCCAAAAATAATGGAACTTTTTATATTAGGATTTTAATGATCTTGTTCATTTTCTGTTTTTACATGCCCTTCATCATGTGAATTGTATTTTAAATCTGTCATCTGTTTCTTGACAATTTCCTTTTCACTTTCATGTAATTCATGTTCTCCAAGTGTACAATTAACAATTTTGTGGATGGCTTGTTTTGGTTGGAAGGAAAAACCCTATTGACTTTGGGATAAAAGTTCAAAGATTAATGTCTCTGTTACCAAAAGGTGAAAAAAAACCCAACCCATTTCTGCACAATGAATTGGGTTCTCCACCATCTGCAGTTAACAAATGTGGATGGCTTGCACATGGGATAAGGAAGAAGGTTAATGATTTGGAGGTCACAAGTCAGGGTTACACTGACCTGAAAGAGTATATAGGTTTCTGCACTATAATT
Organism: Megalonaias nervosa; assembly: GCA_016617855.1. Classification (NCBI taxonomy): domain Eukaryota; kingdom Metazoa; phylum Mollusca; class Bivalvia; order Unionida; family Unionidae; genus Megalonaias; species Megalonaias nervosa. Next base: position 57,948 of record JAECUM010001449.1, read on the forward strand.
TGAGTTCTCCATAGTCTAATGTTACAAACTTTGTTGATGGCTTACACTTTGGGTAAGAAGAATTAAATTGATTTTGAAGGTCCAAAGGTTAAAGGTCTTAGTTAGGGACTGAAAAAATAATAAATGGTTTCCACATAATAACCTTAGTTCCAGTTCACATACTTGGACCAAACATTTGGGATGGTTTGTACTTGAAGTTAGGAAAAATCTTTTTGATTTTGGGATCAGAAGATGAAATCCATGGATTTCAAACAATAACATGAGTTCAACATCACAGACCAGGATCAAACTTTGTGGACAGCTTATACTGGGGTAAAGAAGAATCACAATGATTTTTTTTTAAGCTAAGAGGTCAAATATTCTGGTTACTGACTGAAAGAAGAAAGTAGTTTCTTTAAAGAAATTTAAATTATTTAAATGGAGCACATAATAAACATGGGTGGGCATACATTGTGCCACTTCATGGTACTCTTGTTGGCTTGCTTGCATGAGAATGGTGAGACATTGGTACCACATTTCTATCAGCGATGTCATCATAAACAGTCGGTTGTGTGTTTATTCTTTTTGTTAAGACGGAGGGAAGGGAATGGGTAGGTGGGTGGGTATTGTATTTAAATGTTTTTGCAAGTCTGATGGGGGGTGATTGTGCTATAGTGGTGTTATTTTGGGGTGTGTATGTGTGAGGAAGATTCATCATTGTGTAGATATATGTGAGACAATGGGTTCAGTGGAACACTGTAAGAATTCCTATCAATGCTGATGCAGTGAACACTGGTTTTCTTGGTTGGTTGTTCCAGTCCTAACATTGCTTTATAAAATAACAATGGATAGTATTCCAGCCATAAAAATGGTGATTGGATTTTTATGTTTTGTATGTGATAAATACAGTTGTATCTCCTAATTGTGTCAGTTTTAGAAGCGATGGTATCCAGGTTTGCAGATTATTAGGAGTATTCATTTCCTCCATTGCCTGTCATTTTGCCGAAAAGCATAGGGAAAGCAAGGTTCCCATTTTGGAGCCATTCAGTGAATGCTTTTATAGTTGAATACAGTATCAAATGCTGCACCTTTTTCTGTTGGAAAAACCATCACAAAACAGTTTAAAGACTGTAGATTTGTGCTTCTTGATCAAAACTTGTTTCATTTTACTGGATTTACCTGTGAAGCTTGAAAAGTGAGTGATATTTCATGCATTTGTAGTCCAGTTACAAAAATTCATACTCTTGGAGATGTATAGACTGAATGCTGGTGAAGGTAAACAGTTTTATTTTGTATTTCATCCTATGAAAATAGGAAGAATTGACATGTAGTTCCATATTGGCCCTCAATGTAAAGGGTAACCTATATTTTTTTTAAGTTACCATCATTTGCAAAAACATAATCATACAACAATTTTGATGCATGACTTAGAAACATGTTAATATTTTTCATGAACTTCAATTAGTATTTCATAGTGTTTATTTGTCTCTGAGGTTTACTGAAATAATTGTTCTTAACTGTATAAATTGTGGCCTCTTTACACTCATTTCTCCATATTTTACTTTCACTTTGCCCTATTCTTTTGGTGGAGAAAAGTTACTTTGTGCTAAATTTTAGTTCTGCATGGACCCTGAAGGCCATGTTCATTCTTTGATGAGAGACCTCTTGTGACAGAGTGGTCTAAAGCACTCATATTTACTGATCACTGCCATTACACATCAGTCTGCATGGGTTTAAGTCTTGGGCTCCTCCATTGTGGCTATGCGAGAAATCTTGCAAAATAAATTTCTGTGGGTCTGTGGTTCTTACAGGGTTTTCCCAGGTTCTTCATCCATCAGTTACACTGGCTGCCATGTATGGCTTATCCATGTGCTGAAAAAAGGTCTTAAATCCAAAACAACATTCTTTTATGGTTTCGTTATACAGTTATAACATGTTATTTGTTCATTGAAAGTACCGGTAGGTTATTTTTTTTGCAATTCTCGACCTGAGTCATTATTAAGAGCAATTTCTTAACTTTATTGTTTAGAATATTGTAAAAGAGGGGGGGGGGACGTGAATGTGCGGTGTTGACGTAGACGTAGATGTGAAGACGTGTGTGTGCCCCTCTGTTAATGATGTGGCGATCATTATATAGAGGATGACCTCCATCGATGTTATTGCCCAGTGTGAATAGATAGAACATTGACAGAGAACTGAGCAAGACTATTGAGAAGAAATAAATATGAGCCCCCTTAGACAATAAAATAAAATTAATTAATACATACATAAGCTAAAATTGCAATTACAATCCAACGATTTACATTAATGGAATTTAATAGCAGTGTTCAGTTTACGGATTCGTTCATCATTGTAACAAGTGGTGAAAGGAGTACAATGTCCATGCCTGACTTGCATCACCTGGTGTCATTCTCTCTTGACTTTGTGTATTCCACATCTTGCATGTATGGTTGGTTCTTCCTCTTGACCCTTCTATTCTGAACTCTATGTTTGTGGACTTCCCTCTTGGACTGTCCTCGTCAGGTTTCTCGGGGAGGATATAGAAAGCTGTTCCCTTTACCCTTTAGCTACTACAGCTGTTGTACAGTTTCACTGCTGCTGAGTGCTATCACATCAGTCACTGAGACTACTGAGGCTGGTTGCTGGGCTGAATACTAGAGCATCATCATGGCTGACTACAGAAACTGACAATAAAAACATGGTTACATTTATATTCATTATTTCATTCATTTTTGCTGGATTTCAGTGAAATAAAAAACAGCTTACATTGTATAGTGTGTGTTATTCATATATTTCCACTTTATATACTCCAACATCCCATCATACAAGAAATCCCAGTCATGTAAACTATTTTGAATCCCACAAAATAAATTCAACATTTACATTGCAGGTCTTGCTTTTGGTCCCCCATTTTCTTGGCATAATTGTTTGTTTCTTTCACAAGCTTTCCATGTGACATTCAGGAATAAACTTGAGAAAAAAATCTTTTTCATTGCCTAGTGGTCCAAGCTTGATCGTTGAACTAACATGAGAATCAAAATCATTGATCTTGAACACGGCGAGGTCATCACTCCATTGTGCAAGTGGAACTATGTCCTCCTTGTCATCCAATTCAAAATCACTTAATCTGGTGTTGAAACAGGACTAACATCAATATCTGATCCATTTTCTAAGAATGACCCATTAACCTCTTCGATAACGCTTGCACTGAACCCTTCAAAGTCACTCATATCTGAATCGGAATCCATCTTTGTTTATCTCAACTACACGTGTTTCGTAAATTGCGGGAAAGCCCCTCCAGTGTGTCTAAATTTAACCTCTCAGTTTTCAAACTTGTATCAAAATGTTGGGTAAACAGTCCTCTCATTGGTTATGATAATCAAAAATATGTAAACTTCTGTACTTTCAACCAATCAACGTTTAGATAACGCAGCGGTCACGTCCGCATAGATGCGACTGCTGAACTATATGCACGTAAGCGACACGGGTAGTAAATGAGGTTTATCGACACTGCATATATGTGTCAGTGGGGTTCAGGAGCTATTTACAGGTGATGCTTAGATGCGGCAGTTGTAGCTAAAGGGTTAAAGACAAGATTACGACTAAAGCTATACATGTTTACCACCTATCCGTATATATAAAATTCTCTTTACTTCCGTTATTCAGAGACGTAAATAGCTATCCACACTGCATAAATTCTGACATAATGTGACCTAATTGATTAATGGCCCTTACAAATTTACTGTATTTGAGGTAAGGTACAATCGTTATCTATAGTTACAAATGACCATTGCAATATACCAAGTCTGACCTTAATTAAACAGTTCATCGTCCCTGTTCCACACGGCAATTGCCATATATATCAGCATACATTAATATACATCTTCTTACATCTGGCTAACCAGTTCCACTCAGTAAGATAAATGCTCGATTACTATTGCATAAGATTCACTAAATTCTAGTTTACAGTAACCAATATGCAAGATCATTTGAGCATTACAAAATCATATATAAATATGCAATTATCATTAACTCATGATAAACAGTATCATCCTACAGACAAAGGAAATTAATTCATAAATCCCTATAAAATACTACACATTTAAATATATGGATTATTCATAAATCCCTATGAAATACTACACCTTTGCATAAAACCAAACAACAAAATAGAAAATTACATGGAAATTAAAATTGCGTACCTTAATGCTGTTTCTTTTCCACACAAACCCTGCGTCCTAGCACTATAGCCTGTCTTTTCCTTTCAAGACAGCTATCTGGCCTCTTTACTTTGTTAATGAGGGAAAACACTACATGTATTTAGGGTTTCCCCCGGAGTCAACCTGACTTCTCTCAACCAAGATTTCTGACTAAAGAATTCTGAGCCAAGTTGCTACCTTAAATTCCCCATTATTTCTGAAGTGTGCGCCTTATTTTAACTGACCAATCGAAAGCAACTGTTCCTAAATTTTCACCAGAATAATCATGTCTTTCATCAGATTTTGACAGCCTAGAATATAATGCAATTAGCTTTACTTTGAAGATCAATTATTTGACACAAGGTCCCCTCCGAATAGATACGGTCGGTGGCTCTAATGTACTCTCTGCCAATATACCGTTACAATGACTGGGTCAGTTCCACTGAAGCTTAAACATAGGCCCTTTTCTGTTTCAGAGATGAAATGAGGGAAATATCAAAGTGACCTTTCTCAAAGATAATTCTCTGGCTTTACTATGCTAAAATTTTAATGCACAATTTATTCAACTTGAAGATACTTTACTGCTTCAAAATTCAACACATTACAAATATGAAGTCAAATTATTTCTCAGAATCATTTTGGGGCATTGTCTCTATAATTCTTATATGAAGGAAATCTTGGTTTTGTAAGATATTTTTGTGAAATTTATTTTCTTAAAGTTTGTTACTGGAGCTTTGTGCATACCAAGAAATGGTATTTGTGAAGAATGTGTTTCCATGAAAACCATTTTTAGATCTGATAATTTTAAACTTTAAGCCTGATCAAATGAAAGAATATAAATTTAAGGCACAAAGTATATCAGAAGATGTAATAATTCAGTCATGAGTGAACCATGATACTTTTATATTCAGAAGGTTTGCAAGCTTTCTATTCTTCTTGAGCTTACAAACTCGCAACAGTTGAATCCTGAAATACAGCTGTGATACAGCTTGGCCTGTTTCCCAATTTCCTGGTACTGTTTACATGTTTACATTAACTTTTACAGAATTTTAACATTTGTACCTTTTATATTTTATTTCTCTGTACTTCATGGTTACATTTATTTGGAAAGGTTTATCTTCCTAAAGTTTTTGTGCATTTCTTCAGTTTTTCATTTTGAGAATTTTACTTTTAATAGCCACCCCATATTCATTTTTGTGTTGAGGTGCTATTGGCGACCATCTGTCTTTTACAATCACAATTGTTATGTATGGATTGATTTTTTATTTAGATGCAGTGTTGTCAGCAACCACCTGCAGAACACTATAAGAAGTGCAGATTGTTCTAATATAACACTGCTATGCATGACCACATCACAAAAAATAGATAAATACATCGGACCGTCTATGAGGGTGTTTTGTGGCCCCCCCCCTCCCTTTTCCCCCCAAAACCAAGCAAATAACTGTGGAGTCTGGCTGCTGGATCCTAAAATCTACAGGTGATGATAGTGGCCATATAATGTTACAGACTGTAAACCAGATTAAAGTACATGTTACTAGCAGCCATTGTAGTGCCAAAGTCCTGTAAATCCCCATTACAGTTGACCATTACTTCATTAATGAATAGTCATTGAGGTACACTGTCAATTCAGAGGTTAGTATTCTTGATTTTCTTTTGCGAAAAACCACAAAATCCAGATAATGCCCTTGTGAGAACCCTTTTAGAAGGGCTTCATTGTAGTGGTTGAGTTGATGTGTAAATGAGGTCTTTGGGCTTGGACTTAACAAGTGATTATTATTTTTCAGATTCAATTGTCATTGCAAAAGGTTTGCATTGTTTGTTGAATCTCTTTTTATGTTGCTGTTATTAAAAATGATTCTAATATTTTGACATAATTTGAAATATGAATAATATATAAAATGTATGTACAGCAATCATGACTATTTCCCTTAAACCTGTTGCATTTTCACCTTGAAAAGTGGTAATCTGGCACAAACCTCTTATGAGAGACCACCAGTCTTGGGAGACTCTTTTGCCTGAGGAGGTGGCTTTACAAGACAGGTTTTACTGTATATGCTGTTCAGGTAAATTATGGCATGGTTTACAAGTGAGATACTGTGTGTTGTGTAACCCATGTTTGAAGAAGAATTGGCATATCACCAAATTAGAGATTAATGATGCCTGCTAGGTAGCACAGCATGCAAATTTTTTTGTTGGATGTGAATGAAAATATTCTTTCAGTTTTAATCTTAACCATTTTATTTTATCATTAGCTTTATTCCTTGGACAATAAGACCTTTATCGAGTGTAATATAGTCATTGTTAGTGAGAATCTGATCTGATAAATTTAATGCTGTTTTTTTCCTCTTCAAATTTGTTTTTGTCATTTCTTTAGTTTTCTCCTTTTGTTCTTGTTTTGTATCCTGATGAATTGCTAGCTTTTTCTTTTGTTTGTGATTTCTGTAAAAGTTCTTCCAGGGTTTTCATGAGGCTTCTCATTGTTGTGTTTATGTATTTGCTGGGTTGTAGGGTTTGTGTCGCTCCACATTTGATGGCTTTGACACAAGTTTATTTCTTCATGAATGGGGTTGCTAAGGTTTTTGGTGACAGTGTATTTGATTGATTGGTTTGGAAATGTTTTAGATGGTTTTTGATTTCTCTGTGGAAATAGTTGACTGAATGCGCAGTCTTGATGTTTCTGGAAATGTATTGCTGTTTGAGTGTTTCCTTTTTGTTTGTTCATCAATCTGTGTGAGATTCATATTTGTCTTGTTCCTTTAGTTCTTGATTGACCCATCTTGTTTTTTCATATTGTTCCTGAATAATCCCACCCACTCTAGATCAAGATGGGCTCTGTTTAGTTTATAATATAATGTATGGGATTTAGGTTGCCTGGCTAACTGATGGTTTGTCACCATGGCCAATTTTACTATGTAAAAAAAAACCCCAAAAACAAAACAGTACATACTTTCTTAACTTTGGTGGGATTTAATGAGGAAATTAAAAGTAGGAATTGCAAAAATAATACACATTTTTTGTAGAACAAGTAAAACAGTCTGATTTGAAAGACGGTAATTAGCTTGATGTCATTTGCATTTAAGAGTGATTGAGAAATTGAAGTTTGAAACCAGTGTTTTGGAAAGTCAGTGTTGGATGAAAGTGTATTTTGATATTTTGTGTGGTCATCAGCTTCATTGTGGACTTTGTTATCTTGACATTGGGTATGTACCAAAGAGCTCATCTCCAGGTGATAAATTCCTGACCTTTATTAAATAGAACAGCAGTTTAATGGCACTGGAGAATGTAGGGGCTCAGTGGCTGACAGTTTCTTTAAAATTAATCATTATGCCAAGAATATATGCCATTGAAAGTTTAAGTAATACTTACCAGTGCAAGGTCACAAAGAAAACATTTACCGTTGTCTGAAATTATTGTGTCAGCCTGTTGATATGTGAACTTAATGTTTTTAAAAGTAGTACCGGTATAAAAGATGGAAATGAATAATCATGAGATATTCTGATAACTTGGTTTTTGCCCACAGGAATAAATGATAGATTGGTTGTATACCCAGTATGTTAGAAATTTATTGAAGTTATAACAATCTATATACCAGTGAGCCAGAGACAAGGCATCGGAGTGAAATTCCATTTTCGTCATTCAGTGGTGGTCACCACCCTTTGCCTGTGTTTCAAGAAAAATTTCTTTTTAAGACTGATTAGTCTGGATGTGAGGAGATCAGTGATGAATTTTAAAACCTTTCTCAAATCTTCTGCCATGCATTATCATTTTCTACAGTGTTTACAAAGGGCTTTGTTGGTAATGAGAAGTAAGTAACGCTTGAATCATGTTTGGAATGATGAGTTTCCTGACCCAGTCTTTCTAATACGGTGAAATCGTGTCTTTCTGCTAATATTAGAAATGAACTGTTAGCTAATATGATGTATGACATAGAAGTACAAATCTCGAAGAATTATGACTCATTAGATCAATAAAAGGACTATCCAAATCTGTAATCTATTTGAATTTTCTGGAAATAAAAAGTCTGTAAAAATATGGTTATGCCTTCTGTCATAATATTTTCCCACCTGTTAAGAATGCATCATGGATTTCTGTGAATAATTTATATGATCATTCTGTTGAAGTAGTTTGCAGAGATGGATTTGTATGCAGAAATGTTTTCCTAGTACTTTTTGATAATTTTTTTTTTATGCCATTAAACTGGATTATGGTTGGCAGTATGATTGGCTGATCTTTTTGCCGGTCTGTGGATTATATTTCTGGTACAATTTTGATCAAACTTGTAGAAAAAAATCCCTTGCATGACCAAATTTCACATAATGAGCAATATCCACAAATATTATTGAGATGTACTTGGATTTGATTGACTGAGTTTGTAACCAGTCTTTATTATATTTCTGATCCGATTTTAATGAAATAGATGAATATTTGTTGACAAAAATCAAGATTTGAGATGAATAAAAATTTGAGCAGGATCTGTGCATTATTATTTGTGACTTTGTATCTTAATGACTGCTTGTCAACACTTTATCAACCCTATTTCTTCTGCGATTTTTAAGACATTTTTGTAAGATGGCTTACATCTTCAGGATATCCAACGAGTGTTATGATTAGTAAAATCTATGCTATTAATGAGGTGATCTTGCAGAGGCTGGGATGAGCTTCTTGCCCCTAGACAGGCTGTATTTCTGGCCTGAATTTTGATTAAACTTGGTAAATAGGCTAATATACCATATATACTCACTTACAAGTTGAGTCAAACTGCAGACAGCAAGACCCTAATCTGCCATAGCATAATGCGCATGCAGATCAGTCTGTATTGTTTGTTCTACTGATTAATCCTAACAAACTGCACAGACCAGTTCTGGTGGTGCATCATGTGATGTCAGATCTGAGTCAGTGCAGTTTGCAGTTGGACTCATAAGTGAGTATACACAGTGTTCAAAATGCTGTGAGATCAAAGTTTTGTTCAGTACACTCTTTGAAAAAGCAATATTGAGCATTACTTATTTTCCATCTGTATACTGTATAATTGAGGTTACAACACACTATCACGGATTCTTTGATTTTTCTTTTCAGCCACACGGATCAGGATCAGATGCAGGCGATGGAGAACTTGTGAGTACTAATATTTGAAAATTATGCATTGGTCCAGTTTCATAATAAGTTAACTAAATTTGGATAGAGTGTCACGTCCAGAGAAAATTTTTGTCTCAGCTTTGATCATGTGGTGAGGCATAGTTAAACCATTTGGCATGGCATCTGCTGCTTGGTGGTGGTGTAATAAGCTGCTTATTGGCAGCACAGTATTGTGATTCTTATTAGAAACTGGTAAAGGCCACATGTCATCAAAACTTGCAGCATTTTTATTGGTGAACTCATTTGAAAACTTTGCAGGGGTGGTGGGCAGGGTCCTAATATTTGAATATCTTTCAAGTGGAAGCCATTACACATAGTGATATCAAAACATTGAATTTTAATAGCGGCAAGAACTTGCCGGTCACTGTTTGGTAGGTGTTACTTTTTTGTGTCAAAATACCTTGACTATTTGATGTGAATACATCCTCCCAAAGAGTGGAGAATTGTCTGCAAGACACAGCCCACTCATGCACCTCACATGCCCATGCAAAGAATAGTTACCTCTTTCAATGACACCATGTTAATAGATGTGTGTCGAATTTGTAAACTGAGAAAACTTTCTATTGTTGCTAGTGCTTCCTTCAACAAATGTGATCTCTATTGCACGTATCCTTTCCGTATCCTATTTACATACCATAACCCCCACTCCCTTTCATAACTTGTTTTTTTTTTTAAGGGACCACTTAGGTTACCACACAGTATCCCACCCCTTAGAGATTAGAGCAGACTTGTATTCATTATCAGTTACACTGGTTATGGGGTAAGTCTTCTGTGTTAAAACCCCAATAATGCTGTTACATGTACCAGCAAAAAGTCTTATATACTGAATCTTGAAGGACATTGGTCCCAAACAATGTTGGGTGGCATTAAAACTAGATAATATTGCTGTTTCATCACATTATGAGCATGTAATTTTTCCCTTGAACTGAAAAACCTGGCCATTGTTCACCTGTGTACGAATTAATCTGATGTTGATCAGTGACCCGATTTTAGTTGAAAGCTTTGAGACAAAAATTTGATGACATCACTGTTGTAAACATAAGCCGTGTTCATGCTGTGTTGGATATGGTCGGTGATCTTTATGTAGTATGCTACTGCTCCAGTGGCCTAGTGGTTAGAGTGTCTGCTTTGGATGCAGGATGTCGTGGGTTCGAACCCCAATCAAGTCATACCAAAGACTTCACATGTAAAAAAAGTGGGCCTGCCTACTTTTGAAGCACTCCTGAAATGGAATGGAATTACAACCTATTTTGGGGGCTGAAAAGAGGTGGCACCTAATAATTCTAAACTGAATATTTGAATTTCATTTAAACCTAACATCTTGATTATTTCAGAGAAAGGTTAATGTCAGATATTTTTTTTTTAACAAATGATTTCCTTCCTTCCAAACTTTAGCTAGATTGGAAGAATGATGAAATTTATGAAAAGCATTGGCATTGGGGCTTCAAGAAATAATGCAGCAACTGCCCTTTCTTACATACAGAAATTTATGTGTTCCTTATTTTCAATTAATTGCCTAGACACTAAATGTACTACTTCCCACTCAGAATTTTGGTTCTTTAAGGGATCTCTTACATTACCACAGTGCATACCACCCTTCAGGGTTTAGGGCACAGCTGTCTTATTTACAAACTAAATGCAAGTGGTAATTGGTAGGTCTTGTGTCTTATAATGCAATATAGGCCTTACCTCAATTAAATAGAAATTCATTGTTTAAGTAAATAAATGATTAAACATCAGTTTGGTGTTTTCTCTATTTCACTGTTGTATTTTAATATGATTTGTGTTACTCGCATCACATTGTTATTATGTATGTTTGCATTGTGCCTAGAGAAAAATCAAGGTTTAACAATTGAATACCTTCCTTATTAAAGATAAAACAGGAAATTCCTCATGAGAGAATCGATGTTTACCATGTGCATGGGGCGTATATGACACGCACTACATACAAGTAGGTGAATTTCATGTGTGGAATAATGCATATTGTATTATTATTGTTCTGTTTTAAATAAACTTTTATTACAGAGAACAATGTCAGGACAGTCTGTGGGAATGTGTGACCACAAGATAGGGCCTTTGGGACACTCACTCAGACTGCCTGAAATGTGCCCAGATAGGAATCCTTTCATTTTTTTGCACAATATGAACTAATAAAATCTGGAATCTAGCCAATTCATGAGGAATTACATAGGGTGGAGGAAACATCAATCCCACTCATTGTCAGAATTTTCAGGTTTTAGTCTTGCAGAGACCCAAGAAGCCCATTGTGAAGAAGACTAGTTATTAGCTTGGAAGAATGCTCCGAAGTCCTAGGAGCTTATGGGACCAGTATTTTTAGAGACAGGTAGGACCCCTTCCATAGAAGGGACTGAACGTTCGAGCAGTAGATTGCCTCCCTTCAAATGGGAAAAGTCAGACACCCCTCAAATTCACAGTAGCAGGATGCTGCATTCCACAAGGAAGGAAGTGTACCACTCATCTTAAAATAGTGCGATGCTGCTGTCTGTGAGAGAGAAGGTGCACTGCTTAACTCAGAATAACATGATGCTGCCTTCTGTGAGAAAGGAAGTGTACTGCTCCTCACAAAATATGATGTTGCCTTCTACAGGGAAGGATTCACATTGCTCATCTAAGGATAGTGTATTGCTGTCTTTAACAAAGTAGAAGTGCTCTGCTTGTCCAAGGCTAGTGTGTTGCTGCCTTCTGCAAGGAATGAAGTGCACCAGTCATCTCAATAGAGCATGATGCTGCCTTTTGTGAGGTAGGGAGTGCACCTCTTGTCTCTGGCTTAAAATTAGCATCCTCCTGAATAGGAAAAGCAGCACCACACATTCATGATTGATGAAAATGAACTAGGCTTTGTACTGGTCACTGACTTTGCACTGGTCATTATTCAGAAGCCTCATGATATATGGATAGGGATTTTACAGAAATCCCCCTCTCCCCACTGTACCATCACGCCCCATGCAGGATTAGGATTCTGCCCAGCAGTCCAGACTGGGGAAGTGGATCAGATTGGTATTCCTCCCATTGCCCTATTATCCCAATAAATCTCTACAGAATGTGGGTCCCTCCACCTCAGGAGAATTGGTCCCTTATGGCCCTTTGGGCTGCTAATCTTATGTTTAGAGTAGAGGTGATGCCATGACTCATTCTGCTATCACTTTGTCAGGTGGCATCCATTAGGAAGACTGGAGGAATAGAGTCATCTAGGAAAGACAGTTGCTCTTGTCTTCATGCTGAACTTTTAGAACACATAGAGCCCCTCTAGTCACCAGGATAAACAAGTATGGGAAATGGCAAAGAGTGCTCATATGCCACTTTTGCTGAAGTACCTAGTGATGTCCAGCCCCTCTCCTGCTCAGAGTGTTCTAAATGATGATGCCTTATCTATCCTTATTGACTCCAATGAGTTCAATGTAGAAACAGCTAAAGTAATGCCTCCTAACAGGCCTACCAACTCCTTTCAGTTGGATGAGAAGATCTGGTCCCATGGTAAGGCATTAAATGAAATTTACCACCTCCTACTTGCAGGCTGGTGACCCAAACTTTCTGTCTCATAGCCCAAGAAGATTCTTTCCATTTTGGAAAAGATCTGGACTCAACCACAACCAGATCTCCTGCTTTTTCCTCTGTGATTGACAAAATTGACAAAATATCACAAAACATTGGTCAGTGGCATAGACAGTGGTCTGTTCCTACCTCTAACTTGAGGCCAGTTGTCTCTCCTTCAAGTTACTTGGTTCATTACCTGAATAGGTTAGTTAAACCTCCTCAGTTGGACACAGGTGCGACTCAGGTGAGTATTTTAACTAGAGTTTGGGCACACTTTCCCATTAAAACAATTGAGCAGAAAACCTGGCTTTTGGTCACCATAGCTTCCTGTGCTGACCACTTTTCAGCTTTGTTTAGTCTGCTGAAGGAGTCAGCTCTGAACCCAGTCGAATAGCAGTGTGTGCTGGAAGCTGTTGCCAGGTACCTGCATTCACTTCCTGTCTCAGTGACTGTATTGGCAGAACTTTGCACATCCGCCGTGATGTTGTACTGGATCTTGAATGTTCTAATGTAACCACAGTAAAGACCGTCTAAGGGCTATGCCTTTGGAAGGCGAATCCCTCTTTGGAGGATTCATCCTTACTGTAGCCTCACAAGATTTAAATTAGCATCAGCATTGATCATTCTCTCCCAAATGTCTCCAGAAGGAGCTTGTCCATACCACTTTTTGAAAGCTTGGTTAAGCATCACATACAATGGGAGGGTTCTTTTTATTGTGAGTGAGTGTTACCGACTTAAATTCAGGAATAATCCCTTTTATCATGGACCCCTATTCTTTTTCACCAGTCCAATCTGGTAATATTAAAGATAGAGGTGCACGCCCTTTTTGCAGAAAGGGGCAGTGGAGAGGGTCCTGAGTGATCAATCTCCTGCACTCTACTCTTGAATATTCTTGGCCACCAAGAAAAGGGGAAAATTCAGTATTGTAATTATCTCTTGCCATTAATTTCTGTTTGTTCAGGAGGAACATTTTATGGTGGAGGCCTCTTCCTCAATATGGAAATAGGGGCCCCAAGTGGCCGAGTGGTCTAAAGCGCTCTCCATTACAGATCACTGCCATCTCATCTCTGTCTGCGTGGGTTCAAGTCTAGGATTCGGCGAATGTGGATATGTGAGAAAGCTTGCCAGTAGCTTCTCGTGGGTTGGTCGTTCTTTCCGGGGATTTCCCGGTTTCTTCCTCCACCATTAATACTGGCCGCCATGTATAGCCTATTGTGTGCTGAAAAATGGCGTTAAGCCCCACAACAACAACAACAACAATATGGAATGCACTGCAACTGTCAGATTGAGCAGTCTCCATCAACTTTCAGGTTGCCAATTTGCACATCCCAATATTTCCTTCACATTAGAATTTCCCCGTTTTTGCTTGGACCAGGAAGTTTTCAGTTCTGGGTTCTGCCATTTTTGGAATCACTTTTGCATGCAGAGTATTCATCAGAGTTAAGGAGTAATGTTGTCTTACCTCTGATTACTGGGAACCACAATTCTCCAGTACTTCTCTGCATGGGCATTGAGGTGCATGAGTGGACTGTCATATTATCAATTCTCCACTCTGGGGGAGGAGGCATTCACATTGAATGGATGAGGTTCTTTAAGATGCTGAAAGCAAAAGTTATGCAATATTGATAGTAAATACTGCATTATTAGAATTATTTTATCAACCCCCAACCCCCATCACCCAACCCCATTTTTATGTGCGACCTGAAATTAATAATGTGCACAGCTCATGAATATCACTTGCCTAAAACTTCAACATTTTTTAACTAGACATTCAAATGCAATGATATTTAAGGTGCCATTTATACTTGCTTATAAGTCACATACTGCTGCAAATAATTTAGACCCTGATCTGCCAATGCTATAATGTGCCAGTTGATTGAGGTCATCATTGTTTGATTTTTTGGTTGCTCCTAACAAACTACAAAGACCTGGATCTGATGGCACATTATGCAACAGCAGAGCTGGGTCTATTCACTTTTGAGTTGTATACAGCTGATATATGTGTATATATGGTATTGATTTATGTAGCACATTAAATGGATGTTTTCAAGACACTGTTGTTATGAGTATATTATGAAATAAATTGGCATGTGATATACATGTATGCTTGGCAAAACATGTGAAATTAAATCTCCACTAACTTGCTTCATAACATCAGACCCATTGTTAGAAAATTGCATCCCCATATAGAACATAGGAAGGAGGTGGTATTGTGTGGATCACATATTGGATACATTTACCTGACTTGCAGATACCTCCTGAAGAGGTGAACCTTGATCAGGGTGCATGCCATGCAAGTGACCAGTGACCGCTGACACTGGAACACATTCTTGTAGACTGTATCGATTTCTACCCTGTAAAACAGAAGTTTTTTTTATGTGAACTAGATTATAAACAGCATACTTTACCATCTGAGAAAATCTTTGACTTTTTGAGGGAATATGGTTTATATATAAAAATTTGACCATAGATTTTTAAGGATATGATATTTTTTACCTTGTTATTTTAGTTTATATAGCATATCTTTTACAGAATTTTGATGTCTTCACCTTTTATTTTATCATGGTACTTCATGTTTGCATTTGTTTTGGAAAACTTTGTATTCTGTTGGAGTTTGTGCAGTTCTTTCATTTCTCATTTTTAGAACTTGCAGCTCTCGCTTTCTATAGTGCACTTTGGTATAATGTGATCCCAGATATAATGCTGTGCTGATATGACCTTTATGACCAAAATCTTACCAATGTATAGCAGTATGGTTTGAAAGAAGATGAGGTGAAGCATAGTGTTTTATCATTGTTTCCTATTTGTGATTCTATGGTTTGGTATATTACAATATTCTCCGTACACCTCTCCCCCAATAACTTGAGCCAGGATAACTTGTGAACCTGCTTATGATCTGAGGTCTGGCATGGATCACATTTTTTTTTTTCTCAAAAATTGCCAAAAGGATTGGCCTCTATTTGTTGAACATGAAGGAAATTGCAATACAAATTAGTAAATATAAACTTTGATGTATCTCTCATTTCATTGTCAAAATGAGAAGTTAACGAGTCAGCATCATGAAATTCACAACTTTTAATAAGAAGTCATATACTTTGTTAAATTTTATTTACAAATTGGGTCAAAGTATACTGTAAGTAACTATTTGACAATGTTTTGATCCATGAAAATATCAGTAATGTCTACTGGTTGTAGTACTTTAAGAAATAAATATCAATGAAATAAGTTTTAAGAAGTGAAATTTGTGTTTTAGTTATATTCTTTAATTTGGTTTCAGTGTATTCCCTCTTGTATTCAAGCGTGAAACTTGTTAATCTAGAGTCACAGCTTTGTCTGCGTGTACAAGAACCTAATAGTTCCAATTGGTTTGATTTGTAATTTGATGAAGTACTTGTTGTATTGTTACAATAAATTAAAAGTAGACCTGTTTGTATTATCACATTTGCATCAAATTAAATTAAGAGGGTATAAAATAAAAATTTAAAGTTAAAAGGCATGCAAATCCTACATGCGTACAAGCTAGTGGTCATGGTAGTGTGTTAGATCAACTCATCTAAGGTGACCAGTTGACCATTGTTATAAATAAAATTATGTAGGTTACATAATTAAAGTGTCTAACATTACCAGTGCTAATTGGTGCATGAAAAGCTTTGTTTCACAGATATTGTTCATTATGGAGAAGTTAGTTCAAAAGTTTGTAGTGAACTTAAAATTCTCAAATTGACACTCAGGGATTTGCTAGCGGATGAGCAGAAATTTCACTATAACTTCCATGAAATTGCAGTTTCAGTATTTTACTAATAGCAAAAATTTTTTTAAAAATCATGTTGACAGTTGTTGTTGCAGGAATTAAATGTCCCTAGTTATATTTTTAGAAAGGGAATCTTGTTTTATCTTGAATCAACAATGACACTTGAATATACCCACATTCACATGCAACAAAAAATGATGAAATACACAATGTTTTGAAGTTGCATGTGTGAGTTTGTTGCTATCTCTTGGAGTAATGTTTTTATTGATCTTCAGTGGTTGGTTATCTTGAAAATAAATTTAATTCATACAGGACGTTACAATTTCATTAGAAAAAGCATTTTATTAACAATTATTCCAAATGCGATTGTAAAACGAGTATTCAAGCATTGAACAATAACTTCCTCCCTCGTCCTCTCATTGTTGATATTCAGCTGGGATGGCATCCCCTTTTAAATTTTGTAGAGGTCCCTTTGCAACTTGCACCCTTGCATATACTGCAGTCTGTATTTTTGGACCCTGTTGAGTGAGTTATCAAACGATAGGTGCAGATTGTAGTTCTGTGCATTATGTGGTTCTTACTACTGGGTGGGGTTCAGTAAATAAAATGGTGGGTAGTTATGGACACTAGCTACCGTTTTAACGAAGGAGAGATGAACTTTTAATTGGCATCATATATCTGTTATTGTGCTGATCTGCCATTAAACACCAATACATACATGCAAATACACATGTTATTCTTGCACAGCGGAATACATTATTATGCTTGTTTAGAGCTAGTTCATTTAGTGAGGAATGCTGTTGTTAGTATCAAGGGAAGTCACTAGGTCTATACTTGCTTTTACAGAAGCTTAAGATAAATACACAAATAGCAAAAGGTACCATGTCAGCCCATAAATATTTGATTTCTTTTAAAGTATATATTAGTTGTGCATTTTCCATTTCTTTTAAAATTTTAATATGGAAACATTTCAATTTTTGGCATGCTTTTTAAGTTTTTATCATTTCTTTTATAAAAGATTACTGGCTAATGACAATAATTATCTCTGAAAAAAAGAAGTTAAGTTTTAATGAACATGGCAACTGCAACTCTTTTGAATTACTTCCATTTAACTTATCAGTTTTAATTAGTGATATTTGTTTACCGGTACTTGGGGTGGGGGTGGATAGACAGAGAAACAAATCTTTTGTTGCAGCAGTCAAAATCTCGTCTCATTTTGTGAAGATGTAGGACTCAAAAAAGTCATGGCACTTGATTTAATGAGTTAACAGTTAACTTTATCTGAATATTTTGCAGTGGTTGTTAATCTTGAGACCCTTTCTGAGTCAAGAACTTAAACAAATCATATACAGCTTAAACCATGAAATTGGTGTTTCATCTGTTAAAATTGTTAGTATTTGAACCTGTGCTTATGTAAATTACAGTTAACAAAAGAGTGTGTGTGTGATTTGGATTTTTAACATAGCTTTGACAATTTTTCAGTCATATTGCTATGTCTGCAGTGTGGCAGTTTATAGTGATGTCTAGCACTGGGGCATCATGCCACAGACATGTAGCATGATGTCCCACCCAGTCACATTATCCTGACACCAGGCTGACCAGTCCTAACACTAACCTCTTAATGTTGAGCACCAAGCGAGGCAGCTGTTAGTACCATTTTCTTATAAGTCTTTGGTATGACTCGGCCGGGGATCTTAACAAGAGAGACAATATAGCTAACTTTTCACTTGGTTTGAATCCTACTGGACCAGCCCGGTTCAGCTTTTTTGGTGTGTCTGGGCACTAAAATAGTCACTGATGTGTAGCTGTGCTGTTGAACAACAACCAACCCAACCCATCGTATTTCTGATTAGCAGAATTTGTTACCCATCTAGATAAGGAGACTATATTTGTCATATATTTTCAATTAAAACTTAGTGAACAGGTTGATATCATCATAATCTTAGATGAGTTCAGTAATGATCAAAGACTGCATATTAATTATGTCTTAAAATCAACATTGTGTAAAGTTTGGAGGATAGCTTATATATTGTTGTGCTTTTATGATAAACCTCAATATCAGTCATTCATTCATCCCAGGGTCTGGTTGTTCCTGAATGAAAATGGCTCTGCTCTGAGGTTCAATATGAAAATCTTGTTTTAGCTACTCCTTCTGAATAATGGATGGTCATACATGTATAAACATTGAGTTTTGACTAAAAGACTGTTTTTGATGTATAGTTGCTCTTAAAAGAAAATGGTGCCAGTCTTACATAAAAAATGGCTGTTACAGCAGCTGATTTGAAAATCTTATTTGCTAAAGAGTGTCAGAGATTGTTTCAACACACAGAAGTTAAAAGAAGAAATCGTGTTGTCTTGAATTACTGTACATTCATTTTGGACAGTATAGTGTCAATACCTAAGAGAGATTCTTGTTTAAAGCTTTCATTCCAGTTCAGATCACCTGAGGTTAGCTTGTTTTATATCAAACTCTTGATAGTCATATGTTTTGGAAACTCAGCTCAACATTATTGGAAAGTGGTTGCTCTTAGTGTGTGAAACTTGCCAAAAAGTTATGCAAGCCCACAGGACCAGTAACCTGAAAATACTACTAGTCCAGTCCTTACCCAACTGGTCCTACATTTCATTACACAAGAAGACAAAATATAGTGAATGACTCAATGGTAAATTGTGGGCATTAATATCAGTCCATAAAAAAGGGTAATTATATAATGCAACTTGGAACATAAAGAAAAAAAAAGATATTTATGTGATATGTCAAATTATTGAAAAGTTATTAAATTCTGCATAACATGGTCAGTATTTACTAACCAGGACAATGATGCTCCCAGTCCAACTGATCCAGAAACATGCATAACTCATCTAGAGGATGGGACATAATAATCTAATCACTGATGACCAGTCTGAATTATAGTCTTAATAAAAATATGGATCCTCATCCAACGACTTGTTCATCAGTGACTGTGTCAGAACTATATCCATTCTCCAGAACAAGTCTGTGGTATTACACAGAAAGATGAGATCCAGCAGTGGATTGCTGAAGCTGGCTCAGATGCATCCACATCAGCAGAATACAGCTGTATAGTTGTAATTCTTTCAGCTCAGCATCGTAAATTATGTCAGTGTCTTTAGTTCAGTGAACTTTAATATCAGTGTCTTGAAATGTAGGTAAATGTACCCAATTCAAACATCATCTGCAGTGTCTAATTTTCTTTAAACTAATTTATATTTTTACTTTATGTTTGTGGGGCCCCGAGTGGCCGAGTGGTCCAAAGCACTCACCGTTACGGATCGCTGCCATCTCACCTCTGTCTGCGTGGGTTCGAGTCTCAGGCTTAGCTAACGTGGGTACGTGAGAAAGCCTGCCAGTAGCTTCTCGTGGGTCGGTGGTTCTTCCCGGGGTTTTCCAGGGTTCTTCCTCCACCATTAATACTGGCCGCCATGTATAGCCTATCTTGTGCTGAAAAATGGCGTTAAACCCTGCAACAACAACAACAACAACTTTATGTTTGTGATATAATCTGTCTAATGAGTAGACCATGTTTGTTTACCTGTGGTATGTGGACAGCTTCTGTAACTGCTTCATCCTGTATAAAAAATGAACTCTTCCATGATGCCAGGGCCAACATGGCTGATTACATGTACACATACCACTCTTTATTCAGGATACAGTGTATTGAATGAATAGTGTTGCTCTGTATGTTGATACAAATGGCGTTGAAATCATTTGTGTGCAAAATGAATTCTGTAACATTAGCTAGTTTATAAAAGACTAGTGTGAAAATTCACTGAGCTACAATCTCGGATATCATTTGCAATTGTTTATGTATATTTAATTTGTATTATTTGTTGCTTTTCTTAATGTTTATACGTTATATACATCAGTATTTTGTGCTTGATCTTGTCCAAAATCAGATTTTCTGTGTACCTTGTCAGGGACATTTATTTTGTAAACAACAGAATGCATAGCTAAAACTTTCTCAATGAGTGGGGATTAAATATTTTGATCATTATTAATGTAAACATGTTTTAGTTTTGATTGTGATCATAGAAACTTCTAGTATGGAGTTTTCCATTAAGTGACAAAGTATTTTCAGAAAATGGTAATTACAACCTAGGTCAAGTAGAGGGGTATATAATCTTGTTTATCTAAACATTACTGATTCATGCCTTAACATTTTGAAGTAGAATCATTCTTATTGTTGTGTTCAGTTTTTCATTTAGGTGGAATTATTTATAAAAAAATAATGTTATTCACTGGAAATAAAAAGTGCTTATCAGTAATATTCTTGGACTGGAACATTAGTTTGGAATTATTGTCAATTTAGAAAAGAAACTTTTTGGTGATATTATTGTGATATATCAAAAGACTTAGCACATTATCACACTTTAGGACATTGGCACATTACCACATTCAAGACTACAGGCACATCAACATATACAGTATTGGAACTTATTCGGAATACTACTGGAATTCATTTTTAATTTTATACTTTACACATTTGGACCTGTGATAAAACTTTTGGAACAGTTTGGGATTTAATTCACAATGCAGTAAGGTCTTTTTAAATTCTCACTTTGTAGTCTTTGGAAATAAATTTATTTGTTGAATTTTACTAAAGGTTTAGGTTTTTTTGCTCATTTCTGTTACTTAGATTAAGACCATAGAGTTATTTCCTTGTCGATTAAAATAATCATGTCCCGAAAAGTGGATATAGTAATTTTAGCTAGCATGTAGTCTGTCTCTACATTGACAGAGTCTGAGCACATAATGCTGTACAAGTGAATATTTATTGCAGAAATTAACAAATCGACAACCTGAGTACATATGATAAGGATGTCTTTTAATTTCTTAAGTAAATAAGAAAATAATAAGAATATCTGCAACCTGGTTTGTTTCAAAATCAACCCACTTTTTGATCTGGTAGGGGTGATTGGCACTCACTTTTTCCATTCTTTATAGATCCCATCTTGGGAATAGTTGTGCTTAATATACCTCAGTGAAGGGTGAGCTCACTGACAGCAAGGTACACTTGCATGTGTTCCTCGAACAGTATTTTACTGAAGAATAAATGTATATGCCTTTGTTTTGATAATTAGATGATGTTTACTGGTATATTGGTACAGATTTGTGAAATTTTGCAAAAGAGAAATGAAATATTGCCCATTGCCAGCACAAGCAACCCATGTTTGACATGTTATGAGTTTTTATAGGAAACACCAGATGAAGAATAGTTTGTTTGCTTTATTGACAGACACCTTAATTGTTTGAATTTTTTTAATGGAAGACTTA
The DNA here is from genome assembly GCA_016617855.1 of Megalonaias nervosa. Taxonomy (NCBI): domain Eukaryota; kingdom Metazoa; phylum Mollusca; class Bivalvia; order Unionida; family Unionidae; genus Megalonaias; species Megalonaias nervosa. The sequence goes on from JAECUM010001449.1 coordinate 79,861, forward strand.
AAGTTTCTATAACTTTTTGCTATGAAATTTTGTTGGAATACAGAATTTGAGAGCCATAGTATTGTAGAATCCTGATTCTGGCAGTATATGATTTTGCTGTGTTTGAAGGAATACTTTAAGGAGGAATCTGTACTCCACAAATAGCTTTGCTTGATTTTTGTATAGTCCCATTAGGGATGATTGCCCAAACAGTCTGATTTAATTATATCGCATTTATATGTAGACTAGTAAGAGTTATTCAACATAGAACTTGTTACAGAGAAGTGCTGTTACAGTCTCCTGCATTGAAGGTAAACAATAAATGGCATCAGTAATGACAAAAAGCCTTTGAATACAGAAAGTTTGGTGTTGTGATGCAATATGAAGGAAAATAAAGCCTGATTACTTAAAAATTGAGTTTTATCACTCAGCTAGAAAGTTTTAAGTTAGAAAGATCTCAGCACAGGAGTGGTATTTTAAGTGCGAGGTATTTTAATTAGTGATGGGAATTGGTTGAAATTTGAAGATTATTGATCAGTTCATTGTAACTTATTGATCATTGATTTACATTAGATGGAGATATTTTTTTAAATTTTCCATGGAAAATATTTATGCACACATTGGAACATCAGTTAGTGTCTATGAATTCATGAAATTGTCCCATCACCAGGTTTTCTTACAAAGATTCTCCTATTGGCTGATACTGGTGGTCAACGACCAGTAAGAGTGCATGTCTGAAATGGCTTGTCATTGACCTTGTAAAGATTTTGGTTTGTGATGCATTAAAAACATTTCGTTGAGAATGAAAGGAAACACATTAAAAAGCCCATTAAACCTTTATAACTATTTATTGAAAATCCAAATCAGATCTTTGGTTGGTTGTTTGTTTTCTGTCCAAACTTAAGTTATTTTGGTTAATTGTCACACCACTAATTGTAATATAAACCAGACAATGGCAAATATAGATTTGCATTGATTTTGTTTGTTTTGTTTTTTTATTTGGGTGGGGTGGGTGAGACCTGTGCACAGAGCTACTGTGTATTCGGTATTCTGGATTCTGACATTAAAGTTTGGTTTGACTTTACATGGTTTTGGGACACTCAAGTTGAAAGCTAAGGTAATGAATCAGGTTTTCAGTAAAGTCTGATCTTACATTTTTGATGGAGATGAAGTGGAAAGCTGTGTTAATAAGATCTGAATTCCAGTAAAGTCAGTTATGATTTGCATTTTGTCAATGTTTAAATAAGAAAACATAGTAGTCTGATTAGGATCTTTTTTTTGCAATATTTCATTTTATGGGTATGTTTTAACAGAGAGGGATGGTAATAGAATCCTCCATTAGGCATTGGTGAAAGTAGCTGCAGCTGGTGATGATGCTGAGATTTGGTTTGGCACTGGTGATGTGTATGTGTATTTATATATGTATATCCATGTAGGTATTGTACCTTATATTTCCTTCAGTTGGTTTCTTGAGAGTGTTTATTCATACTCAGCATATGTTCTGAAGAAAGTCAAATAAAGCTTTCTGAAAAAAATATGTAAATCATTTAATAGCATTGTATCCTATGTTTAAGACTTGTGTTTCTCTCTTTCACCTTTAACACTATTTGCTGGGTTTGTTGCAAGGTTAAGAAAGCTTATTGTAGTTTTATCTAAGTTTACTCCATTGAAATATTTTGGGTTAGTTTCAGCTACACTAATAAAGAACCAGAAGAAAATAAAATATCTTTAAATACAGCATAGAAATGTTTTATTCAGTTTCAGATGGATATTCTTTGATTTGTATGCAATTCTGTTTAGGTATTCATACAAGAGTGTATACAATACACAGATAACTTGAGGATTTGTAGTGTGATCTTGCCACCATTTTGGAAATGGAGGAGTTTCTTCATCAGGAATAAATATGACTACACACTGGGCTACTGAAGCCAGAAGTAGAGTGTTAACTGAAATTGTGGGGCAAAGGTATGTTTTGTTGTGATCCTGAGGCACATCAGCTTGTCAGATTTGGTCTTGAGAAGTGGAACCTTTATTGACATCAGTGTTTACTTTTGTATGATTTACAGTATGATTATTGGAAGTCTTGCACAGAGTGAACTTTACACTTGAGGAGATAAAGTTATGGTGCAGTGATTGATGAAAATGAAACATGTTCAACTACAGACTGGTAAGGAAGAGATGAGGCAGGTCAGGGGTGGGTGGTTAGGGGGTTTTAAAGATGGAGGTGAAGATTAAGGTACTACATACAGAGGTACAAGCAGCAATTTACTAACACTCAATTTCTTTACCTTCTGTCAGTGATTTCTGTTAGGTAAAAGGGAATGGGGTTTGGGTGGTCACTTTGATAATACTGATTGGAAAGAAAGTGTCAGGAACAGTTAGGTATAATTGGGAATTTTGCATTATCTTTTTTAAAAAATCTATCTCACTGGGACAGGGGCACATTTTAAGCCCCTAAGGACACCTCAAATATCCCTGTCTGTTTCATGTTTACATTGGGCGTTTCCAGCCCTTGATAGTAACTGGAACTGTAATCGTTTAGTTATATATGTGGTTGGTGTCAGGTTGAAAGGCTTGGGAATGAAATAGTGGAGATGAAGATTGTAATAAGAGGTACATAGAGTCATAACAACGAATCCAAATTTCTTGTTATGTAACTTTGCATAAGCATGCCCATATAACAGGGAACATGTTCGTAACTGATGACTACATTATATACTGAATTGTGAGTGATCAAAATTTTGATGAATATATGTAATGGGGGGGGGCAAGGTGAGAAAATGGGTGATAAAATGCCAGTTTATATAACAGTTTGGAGTAAGATGCTTATTTCTCAATGAAGATTAATCATTGCTGTGTAAAAACATTAATTATAATCTGTAAGCTGTGGATTTTTTAAAACTTAACTAAATCTTTTTTGTATCAGTTTACCAGCTTGCTTGATGTTTTGGATAGTGTTGGGGACAAAGGATCATTAAAGATAAAATATTGGGAAACTGACATGGCCATATTATATCCAGATTTGTTATAACAAAACAAGTTACAGCACGGTCAGCCAGTGTGCATTGGTGTCCATTGACAGTGGAAATTATTCTCACGTGTATCAACTTCCATGCTCAGTTTTGTTATGTGAACTCAGTTAATGAACTTTATGATGATGCAGTGACAGAAAAAAATCTTGGACATAATTTTTACATTTATTTGGAAGGGTTATTTCCTAAAATGTTTTGTAATTTTTATATTTATGGTTTATCTTTTTTATTGTATGTTGTAGTACCGTACATCATGTTTACCAATATTTGGAAGAGTTATTTTCATAAAAATTTTTTTTGCAATTCTTTAGATTTACATTTTTTTAAAAACTTTACCTTTAATAGGCACAATAACGCTATTTTCTGCAGATTAAATCCAAATGCATATGTACTTACATCCCTGTCTTACATCCCTGTCTTATTCTTACATGACAAATCTGTTGAATTGTTGTTGTTAATGTTGTGGCTTTAATGCCATTTCTCAGCACAGGATAGGCTAAACATGGCGGCCAGTGTATCTGGTGGAGGACGAACCACAGGAAGCTACTGTTAAGCTTTCTCACATGCCCATATTAACCAAGACTGAGAGTTGAACCCACAGGAACAGATGTGAGATGCAGCTGATCTGTAAAGATCGACCAGTCACCTGGGGCCCCAGATTTGTTGAATGATAACATTTTCTGCTCTAAATCTTCTCAAAGTCTCTGCACCATGGATGCCCTCTTTCTAAACATTAAGTTGTTCCTCTGCCCTCTCTTGCTTTTTGTTTAGTGAAATTATGTGAACTTTTTATTATAAACCGGTAAATTTTCTTTTCCTCATTGACAACATTTTGCACAACCTATTCCTTTGATGGTGACCTCTGGTATGCCAATGGCAAACTAATATGTAGCTTATACACAAAAATAATCTGTTTTTTTTTTTTTAAAGTGGGCCTGATTGGTTAGTCTGGTACCCAGTTCAGTGCTTTCATTATCTGTGCAAGAGATGTGAAGAAGGCCATGATACCATTTTTACTATGCAGTGACTTGATGTCACATGGACTTGAGCTGAAGAATACTGCAGTTCTCATCTGTTAGCTTTTCTCATCATGATAATTTTTGGTGGTAATAATGGGCACTAATTATGAAAGTGTAAAAATCTGGCAACTAAAGAAATCACAGTATAGGATACTAGTTTTCCTCATTTTCTGAAATAAAATTAGATGCTTCAATGGCATGTTGGTACAAAATTGTCAGTTTAGAAATTGAAAAATATTTGAACCGCTCCAGTGGCCTAGTGGTTTGACCATCTGCCTCAGATAAGGGAGGTCGCAGGTTTGAACTCCAGGGAAGTCATACCAAAGATTTATAAAAATGGTACTAACAGATGCTTGGCTAGGTGCTCAGTATTAAAAGGTTAGTGTTAGGAATGGTCAGCCTGGTGTCTGGATAATGTGACTGGGTGTGACATCATGTTACATGTCTGTGGCATGATGCCCCAATGCTAGACATCACTATAAACTGTCACACTACAGACATCATAGTGATATGACTGAAAAATTGTTAAAGCTATGTTAAAAATCCAAATCACACACACACATACACAAATATTTGTGTAAATTATAGTTTTGTGCTTCCGGTCAGGGTCTACTTTGAGCAGACTCAAATGGCGGTCACATGTTTGTAGGTCCTCTACATCAGGTCATAAGAGAAGAGACAACAAAAACAGAGACTGTCAACACAAATATAAGTTTATTATGGTGGCTGTCAGTTGATAATACAAATATATATGATTCAGTTCTATAAATAAATATATTTAAGCACAATTCACAATAACAGAATGTATGTGTAAACAAAATTACGAAGGTATAATTGTATAATTTGTTAAGTAGAGGTAATTCAAATATTCTAAGGCCAATATAGATGAGGTTATATCATATGATATAGCAACATCTGTACAAGACTTGTGGAAATATTGAACAATTTCTTCATAAGCATCTCCAGTAACGGCATTCAGAATCAGACTAATATCCCAATTGAACTTGATGCTCTTCTGTCATTTATAAGAGCTAAAATTCCTGATGATAATTATTTTTCAGTAGCTAATGTTAGTGAAGCTGATGTTTTTGATATGCTAATTAAGGTGAATATTGATAAAACCTCAGGATTGGATGGTATTGGTCCTTGAAGTCTTAAAATTGCTGCACCAGTAATAACAAAGTCATTAACACATATCATAATCTCAAGTATAATGAGTGGTAATTTTCCAGAAACATTGAAATGTGCGAAGGTTACACCTATCTTTAAGAAAGAAGAAAAGGAGGATCCAGGGAATTACAGACCAATATCAATTCTACCTGTATTGTCAAAATTATTTGAAAAGCATGTAGCCATTCAGGTGTTGCGTGTAGGCTCATACAAAAGTAACAAATGAAAAGAGTGAAGCCAACAAGCTTTGTAAGTTTTAACAAAATAGTTTATATCCCTCTGAAAACAAGGTAAAAATATGAAATAGGACTAATGGTTTGTGAATATAATCCAAAAATTAATCCTAGAATTGAATAATATAAGTCCTGTCAATGAACAGTTCTAATTGAATCCAGGTTTGAATCTCGATGAAGTTCCAATATGGAAGGCGATGACGTCAGATGAGGTTGTTGTTCAGAAGGCAACAGTTCCTCGTTGAATCACAATTTATAATGTTCCAGTTTAGAATTCCAGAATAAATTTCCACTGAATATCTTTGTCCCAGAATTTTTATAAAAAAGAGCGCTTGTGTAGTTTTCTAGAGAATAAATATTAAATTCAAAAAATAGATGAACTTCAGAACAAACTGGCATCAACAATAAAACACCTCGAGCTCTAATGGTGTAAAAAATACGACTGACTGAAAAACTCTGAGAATGAGTATTAAACCCTCAATTTTATATCACATGGTGGCTCACATGATGGGCTACGTGATCATTAATTTGAACAGCGCAGTAAAAAAATGCCAATTATCACGTAGGCAAGAATAGCCCTATCTAAGAATCAGATTCCCACACTGGAAATGAATTTAAAAATAAAACTGTTTACAACAGAGCTAACACATAGGCTGAACATGACCTTGGTAATAGCCAATCGTTTTCACTCGATGTTTACAAAAACTATGAACCAAGGTGAGCTAAAAATAGTGCTTAATTCATACTTTTACGTTCTAATCAAGTCAACAGAAGACTGAATTTAAAAAAAAAAAAATATCAAATCCCGTGAAAATCATTACAAAAAAGATGTAATGAAACAAAAATGAATTAAAAAAAGAATTTCAAAACTAATACACAAATAATTAAATTACATATACGTAACACAGGTCTATAAATTTTTGGAAACATACTCTCTATTTCATAAAGCACAGTCAGGATTTAGAAAGTACCACTCATGCCAAACAGAACTTACCAAATTAATTGATCTTTGGCTGAAGGAAATGGACTATGGACATATGACTGGGATTGTTTTCCTTGACTTCAAGAAAGCCTTTGACCTTGTTGATCATGAAATTATGCTGCAAAAGTTGAACTGTTACAGGTCTGACAATCCTTTAAACTGGTTTAGAACATACCTAAGCCAAAGGTTGCAACAAGTAAGCATTGGAAATATTTGCTGTCAAACTCACACTATTTATTCAGGGGTCCCTCAAGGCTCAGTTTTAGGCCCTCTCCTCTTCCTTATCTATATCAATGATCTACTATTAAATAATGAATCCACAAATACAGATTTGTTTGCAGACGATGCAACCTTGTATACCCGGTACATCTAGGTCTGATCCTGAAGTTATCCTAATGAGATTAAACTCGGACCTTAATAGAGTCCAGAACTGGCACAACAAAATAGGATGGTAATTAATGAAGGTAAAACAAAATGTATGATTTTGGGGACATCACAAAAGCTACACAAGTCAGGGAACCCAGAACTATCTCTTGCAATAAATAATCGTCTGTTAGAAAATGTCAAACATGAAAAGCTTGTAGGTGTGTCCATAGATAATAATTTATTATGGAATGACCATATTGATAAGCTTTGTAAAACACTGTCATCCAAAACTGCTCTACTCAGCAGAATCATGAAATATTTACCTATGGAAACTCAAAATCTATACTACAAGTCATATACTCTTCCAGCAATGGATTATTGTTTGAATGTATGGGGAAACTGTGCTAAATCTGAGCTTGACAGGATTTATAAACTTCAGAAATGAGCAGCACGCATAATTTTAGATGCATCTATTGATCATCCCTCAAAAGCATTGTTTACAGAACTTAAATGGTTCACAATATATGACAGGATAGATTTTCACAAGGCAGTTCTTTTATATAAATGCCTGCATGGAACTGCACCAGAGTATCTTCAGGACTTATACAGGCCTTTTTCAACACAATACCAATTGAGATCAATATCACATGGAAACCTTCTACCACCAAAACCAAGAACAGAGTAATTTAAAAAGAGCTTCCAATACTCTGGTACAGTTCTGTGGAACAAGCTTCCGCTACATGTAAAATCCGCTGACAATATCAGAGTATTTAAGAAGAGATATCATGAGCATGTATGTGTTTCTAATAGATAATGGAATTTAGTATTTTAATACTAAACATGTTAAAATAAACAGTAATTATTGCTATCTTCATATAATGTGCATTGTTATACTCTCCTTAAGAGGGCCTCAAGGGAGAATAGTCCTTGACTAATGAGTCACCCTCTATAAATAAAGCATTATTATTATTATTATTACCATATATACTCGCGTATAAGCCCATTCGCGTATAAGCTGACCCCCTTCAAGGGTTTATTTTTTCCTAAATTCTTTGGCTTATACGCGAGTATATATGGTATATAACAGTGCCTACCGTATATACTCACATATAAGCTGACCCCTCAACTTGACTAGGTAAAAATAGGAAAAATTGCATGACCCGTAGATAAACCGACCCCCCTTCTTCAAGGCTTTATTTTTTTCCTAAATTCTTCGGCTTATACGCAAGTATATATGGTATTATTATTATTATTATTATTTTGATTCTTCTTCTTCTTATTATTATTATTATATCCATTACAGGGGCCCCGAGTGGCCGAGTGGTCTAAAGCGCTGATCGTTATGGATCACTGCTATCTCATCTCTGTCTGCGTGAGTTCGAGTCCAGGCTCGGCTAACGTGGGTACGTGAGAAAGCCTGCCAGTAGCTTCTCGTGGGTTGGTGGTTCTTCCCAGGGTTTTCTAGCGTTCTTCCTCCACCATTAATACTGGCCGCCATGTATAGCCTATCTTGTGCTGAAAAATGGCGTTAAATCCTATAACAACAACAACAATATCCATTACATGACTTCAGATAGAAGATGTTTCCTCCAAAAAAAAATGGAATATGCATTTATGATGTGCACCATACATAATACATAAGGTGCACTGCCGAAGCACTGGCAGTGCTCATGGTAGAAGGTGCAAACAGGAGACACACAAGTGAAGGTGCATTGAAAGCTTACCACATGAAAGTACACCATATATTGTGGCCAAAGATGGAAGGTGATAAAAATACTACATGACGAAGGTGCTGTCAAATCATATAACTATACCAGTGTTCATAAAGTAGCTTTGGCTCTGGCCTTATGAGAAATACATATACTCCTGAAGGTGTCTATACTATGAAGGTAGGCTTTATCCTGTCATGTAAGTAGAGGACACATGGTACAATTGATATGGAAAAATGGGAACCAGCCTGGAAATGGGTGAACATAAAATAGAATATATATGGGTTTGGCTGTCCAGGATTGGTTAATAATGTAAGTTATGTTTCAGGAAAAAGAATCTTTTGAGAGCTTATCCTGGTTCAAAGTGAAAAAAAATAGAGACATTGTTTTATTGATGGAATTTCAGTCCTTTAACAGTCTTGAGTTTGGAACATTCATTACTAATATTAGCACCTGACTCTTTGGTGTGGAATTGAAAGCACATGTTTCAAACACATGCAGGTCCAGAAAATTCCGCGGCTCATATCCTTTCCTCTACACAGAAGCTGACATCCAGGTTTCATCTATACTGATAAATATAGGTTTGATCATGAGCACTCAGAAATGTTAAGTTACTGAATTTGTTAATATCATGGTGTTTGCATAGGTTTACTATGGGAAATGAATTAGTACCGTGAGTCCTAGAGTAAGTCTCGCAGGTGCATAATCAACATTGAGGGTTCAGTGTATCAGTCACAACATTTTCTGGAGATAAACACACCTCTTTGTTTAAAATATTATCTCCATCTCAGGATTTTGCATCCTTAATACAAGAGCTTCCTGAGCCATGGTGGGTTTCAGAAGGTGCAAATTAAGATCGAAATGGAAAATCTAGCTGAATGCTATGAAATCTGATTGAGTCGGCCACACTAGGCACTGTTGCACATGGCTTTTATACTTGCCATCAGAACACTCGTCACAACACAGGTGAAAGTAATCAAATATGGCTGCGCCAAAACAACGGGAGGGCAGTAAATATTATACCACATTGGCTTGCTCACTTCACAAAGTTCATTTTGAATGGATGAGACTGTTATATAAACATGCAAATACCAGGTAGGTAATTAATTAAGATTAAAGAATACCTGTATGTTCCAGCTACGTTGTACACCAAAAAACAGACCCACCCCCACCCACAATTCACTGAGCAATCAGAGCAATCACTTGTGAAGAAATTTATTTTCATAACAGTACACTGTAAAAAATGCTGAATTTACAGTATTTGCTGTAATTTTGAATTTCAAGGTCATTTGCTTTTTTTGTAATTTGTTTTCATTAGTTTTCATTTGAAATAAATTTATTCAGACTTTATATAGGCATATTTTGTGTCATCATGTTGTTAATAAATTACCATCCGATAGGGATAATCATAACTTGGTACAATGTGAAAATTAAAAAGTAAAACATATATGGGCATTAATTATTGTTACCGGGGGGTGGGGGGTGGGGGAGGGGGGAATGTGAGATGTGTGTGTCCTGCCCCTCTGTTAATTGATTTGGCGATCGTTATCTAGAGGATGACCTCCCTCGATGTTATTGCCCAGTGTGAATAGATAGAACATTGACAGAGAACTAAGCAAGACTATTGAGAAGAAATAACAAATACGAGCCCCCTTAAACAATAAAATTAAATAAATTTAATTAATTAATACATAAGCTAAAATTGCAATTACAATCCAACCGATTTACATTAATGGAATTTAATAGCAGTATTCAATTTATGGATTCATTCATCATAGTAACGAGTGGTGAAAAGAGTACAATGTCCATGCCTGACTTGCATCACCTGGCATCATTCTCTCTTGACTTTGTGTATTCCATGTCTAGTGTGTATGCTTGGTCCTTTCTCTTGACCCTTCTGTTCTGTACTCTTTATTTGCAGACTTCCCTCTTGGACTGTCCTCATCGGGTGTCTCGGGAGGAATATAGGAAGCTGTTCCCTTAAATGACAAGATTATGACTAAAGCTATATATGTTCACCACCTATCCGTTTATATAAAATTCTCTTTACTTCTATTCTTCAGAGACGTAAATAGCTATCTACACTGCGTAATGTGACCTTAACGATTAACGGTCCTTACAAATATACTGTATTTGAGGTAAGGTACAATCGTTATCTATAGTTACAAATGACCATTGCAATATACCAAGTCTGACCTTAATTAAACAGTTCATCATCCTTGTTCCACGCGGCAATTGCCGTATATATCAGCATACATTACTATACGTCTTCTTATATCTGGCTAGCCAGTTCCACTCAATAAGATAAATGCTCAATTACTATTGCATAAGAGTCACTATATTCTAGCTTACAGTAACCAATAACCTGCAAAATCATTTGAGCATTACAAAATCATATATAAATATGCAATTATCATTAACTCATGATAAACAGTATCATCCTACAGACAAAGGAAATTAATTCATAAATCCCTATAAAATACTACACAGTTGCATAAAACCAAACAACAAAATAGAAAATTACATGGAAATTAAAATTGCGTGCCTTAATGCTGTTTCTTTTCCACACAAACCATGTGTCCAAGCACTACAGCCTGTCTTTTCCTTTCAAGACAGCTATCTGGCCTCACTACTTTTTAATGAGGGAAAACACTATTCTTTTAGGTTTCCCATGGAGTCAACTTGACTTCTCTCAAGCAAGATTTCTGACTAAAGAATTCTGAGCCAAGACACTACCTTAAATTCCCCATTATTTCTAAAGTGTATGCCTTAATTTTAACTGACCAATTGAGAGCAACTGTTCCTAAATTTTCCCCCAAAATAATCATGTCTTTCATCCATTTTTGACAGCCTAGAATATGATGCAATTAGCTTTACTTTGAAGATAGTTATTTGACATGCAGTCCTTTACAACTGATACTGTCAATAATTCTAATGTACTCTCTGCCAATATGCCGTTACGATGACTGGGTCAGTTCCACTGAAGCTTAAACGTAGGCCCTATGTTTCAGAGATGAAATAAGGGAAATATCAAAGTGAACTTTCTCAAAGACTTTTCTGGCTTAATTATGATAAAATTTTAATGCACAATTTATTCAACTTTAGGATCCAGTACTTCTTCAAAATTCGGCACATTACAGTTATAATGGTCTTTAGTGCCCAGAAATCTGATTCAGCATCATGCTTTTAAGAAGACGACATTTATTTTGTTAAGTTCTCAACTAAATAACAATAATTGATGATATTTTGATGCAAATGTCACTAATGCCTACCGGTGGTGTCGCTTTCAAGAAATAAATGCTAATTAAATAAGTTTTGGCATGTGAAACTTGTAGTTTACTTCTGTCTTTTAATTCAGTTTCAGTGTAATCATCACAAATGCTATATGCTCTAGTATTCAAATGTGAAAAGTGTCAATCTACCACCACATCTATGTCTGCAGGCATTTCTGAGAACCTAATTAAGTGCTGACAGTGTTTTGATCTTCGATTTTTGGAAGTGTTTGTTGCATTGCTACAATCACTTAAAAGGAGACCTACTTTGTATTATGTTAATTATGTATTTTGTTTCAAATCAAATAAAGGGAGTGGCATAATAATTAAAAAGAACATTACAGGTATACAGATCCTACCCATGTAAGAGCTAAAAATCCACATCAAATACAGGTTTTATGATATCAAGTTGATTGAGAATCGTAAGAAATGAAGCCTCTCTCTTCTTGCTTGTGTAGATTTGCTATAGTATTTCATAAAGATATTAACCCATTTTATCCTGAATACGACTATGGGCGTAATACCTCATTCTATCCTGAATACACCTGTGGTCGTAGTATCCCATTTTATCCTGAATACGACTACGGTTGTACTCTACTACGTATGTGTATAGCGTCTCTAGAAACACGTGTTATACATCTTAAATATTTGTGTACTTCTTCACCAACACAGGAAATGGTTAAAGTCCGCATGCGCAGTGAAATTGAAAAAAAAAAACTTGGTTGGAAAAGAAATTGTTGGCTTGAAAATTGATTGATAAAATGATGGACGACAACTCAGATGTAAACATGGATGTTGATAGCAAGGGTAGCGACATTGAAGTTGACGATTTGGATGATTCTGATGATCATATTGACTTAAATGATGGGTTAGAATTGAATCAAGTTGATGAAAGAGATGATGCATGGCTTCATGCACTTTTTGACAGTGATTCGGAGAATGAAGCTGACTTTGAAGGCTTTCAAGAGGAATGGGTCCAGGAAGATTTTTCACCTCGGTTGCAGCCACGATTTATTATATTGTTATTACTGACATAGTGATGATGTGGACTTCAAAATTTGAAAAAAAAATTGTACTGATTAATTACCTTTATCTTACTGAAAGATTTCTAGGATTAATTTGTGACAAGTTTTCATGAGAAACTGCGTGCTGAAGTACATGTTCTAGAATGTGAAGTAAACAAATTGTTCCAGGTGTTTTGTTGTCCAATTTGTGCAGAATTATTATAACTTTTGAACTAACAGTGCTAGAAACTTCAAATTTGGACCAAAATACTAGCAATTGAATTATCTTTATTTTATTCACATACTATTTGGAGCATTTCATTCATCTTCATGAACAAAAGATTAGCTGAACATAATAAGTTTTTAATGGGTTTTTTTTTCTTTCAAGTCATATTTCAAAATACAGTTGTGAGCATGTACATTGGTAAATGATAACAAAACATATATCACTGTGTTGCAAATTTTATTACCTTTTCAGAGATACATAGTTTTATATACTTTAAAAAAGAAATAACGATGTTACAACATTTTTAGTAAACATGGTGAAAGTCATCACAATTTCTGCTGCTGCTGCTGTATTGTGCTCTGTTTTACCACAATGTATTTAGAATTGCTTCTCAGGAATCAGGCACTGCAGTTGAAATTGGTAAACAGGATAAAATGGGTTAAAGAATGATACAGAAAAAGTATTTTATCTTTTTATGTGACTTTTGTCTGTTTTTCTGTATCTATTGTTAGTTTTCTTTACATTTTTCATTTTCCTATGGTAGCCTTTTTTCTTTATTGGCAGCCTCATTAATTTGATCTGTCCAAGTTTGCCATCAAGTAGTTAAATAGAACAACTTGGCCAAAGCTCAGAGCATATTTAATTAGGATGTAAATAACAATGCGTAGCCATGTGGTTCTTGTGACAGTGGATATCATTCTTAACACAAGAATTAACTGTTTATTCAGAGGTGACAATTGATAATGGAATATAGTAATGCCCTTGGACATGAGAAAGATTGCAATAGTCAGGTCATGGAACAATACAGATAACAATTGCCCTGAATCCCTCCTCTCTTAAAAAAAAATATTTGGGGGAAAAACCATGTTAGAGTCATTAACTACATTTTCCCAATTAATCTGGAATAGCATGCAGTGATACCATAAATATATTCATGAAACCTTTACTTGCAAGAAAGACAGAGCCAAGTTGTTGATCTGGCTTTGTCCTATATTACACATCAGCTTATTTACAGATGAGGGATGAAAAATTTATAAAATTTTGCAAATTCAACTTATACCCCACATCAACTTACAGGTGTGAAAAATGCTTGACATGAAAAAAATATTAAACTTCACAAACTAAATATGAAACAAGAGTCCCTCGATGGGGTTTATGATGTACTGGGTGAAAACCGTTTCTGGTAATTCAGAATAAGACCATTTATTCTCATTACCTACTGAGTGTTGACACCATCTCTGATATTCTTCTGTGATAAGATTTTCAACTTAGCTGCTGTGGTACACATATTTGTAACATTTCAGTTTAGGACCAACAGTTTGATTGCAATTCTCCAAATAGTTTACAAGTAGTAGTGATAACATATTTGTGGTAATGGACAGATGGATTACATACAACACCATCCCATAAGTTCTCCTGGCTTAAAGGCATAAATTTATTAGTAACATTACACAGTAACTTTGAAAAGAGGTAAAAGTTCCCATAAATAGGTGCTTAATACTAATCATAGGAATTCATCTTGATGCACTAAAATTAAAAGTTAATTACTTGATAAATTTCATTAGGCTTTTCATACTTTTATAGATATAAATTTCTTTTGGGATGAAGTATTTGGCTTTGTGGTTGGAGAAAGCTTAACATTTCATTTACTTCTATAATTTAACTTTTGTATGGTCAGCAGTAGAATCACCACTTAATGCAATTAAGCCGGGGGGGGGGGGAATCAAAGCTACACCTCTCCCTTGACAACTGGCACTCAGTGGGTCCAAAAATGCAGATCATATTTTAAGTGAGGATGTGAGTTACCAAGGGCTATTTAAGAAGGGGATGCTGTCCTGACTTGACATCGACAGTGAAAATAAGAGGGTGAGGGGGAGCTGTTAAATTGTTTCTCATTTTATATTCATGATGGGCATAATTGTTAATAAAATGCATTTCTTTAAAAATAAAATTGTTGCTTTTCTGTTTAAATTAGCTTTATTTTCAAGATAACCAACCTTTGAAAGATCATTAAAAACATTCTTTCAAGAGGTTTTCGATACACATCACATGTACCTCCAAAAACATTGTGCATTATGTCACTTTTTGCATGTGAATGTATTTGAGTATTATTGTTGATTAACAAGAAAACAAGATTTGCTTTTTAAGAAGCTAAGGACATTTAATTTGTGAAACGACAACTGTCAATGTTGTAATATGATTTTTAAAAATCATTGATTACATTTGCGAATTAGTGGGATAAACCACTGATTAATGTACGATACTCTAATTATCTTACCTACATAATAATATTTATCACAGTGTTCAGCTGGTCAAAATGTTGGATTTTCAGTTCAGAAGTGAATGTTAAGTTCTGATGATGTATTGGATTCTACATGCATGACATATACAGTAGGGAATTTGACAGATGATCATATTGTGGTCATTCTGATTGGTTACTACCGAATCAATTATTTTTCATAATATTTTTACTATAGCCATAACATGCATATGGATGCTATTAAATTGCTTGAAATCAAACCTAATTAAGTTAACTTTGTAATCCATCGCTAATCATGTGGTGAAAGAGAATAAAACAGATGTTTAACTTATCAAAAAGCAGGGAGTATGAACAAAATTAAAAAAGGTTTTGGCTGAGTAAAAATGAGTTTGGGGCAAGCCAGTCTAGGAATTTACACACCCAAGAGTAACAAATGAGAGGAAAATTTTGTTTTATTCCCATGTGATAGAAAGTCAATGGCAATTGATCTTTATGATGTAATATTCATTTTCTGACTCTGACAGCAATTTACTGGTTACTTTCATGTAATTCCTAAATATATTGTTCTTTATAATATTGTCATTCCTTGAAATTTTATTTCCAGAAATTGAGGAAAATACGATATAAAGAGTTGATATAGATTTCAGACTTATTCTTGTCACCAGTTAAGATAAAGACAACAACTTGTTAAATTAAATCCCTTATTTAAATTTACCAAAAAATTTATGGTGAAAAAATGACTGGAAGGAAACTTTGTTGTTGTAACAGTAGTGGAAAATACACACAGCACACTTGTAGTCCCTCTCATCCATTTATTTTTTTCAGCTGGCCATCCTGGGTGTACTGCCTCTTTGTCCTTGGGAAAGGCACTTAGCTCGCATTTCCTATGCATGATAAAACCAGTAATGGGTTCAGAGTGCTGTTAAAACCAACAGTCCAGCAGTCTTTAAAAATTATCATATCCCATGATTTCCTTGTCCTTGTTTTTTTTCTTCATCTCAGCAAATGTTGGATTGCACTTATGGCCCATGTGTTTAAGAATATAAATGGATATATTGCATGATATCATGCTACAAAAAGCTGAGTTGTCAGCATGAAACTGTTTCTTTATTTCTTTCAAGAGTTTTAAGCTAATATGCCCCTCTGAATGCCAAAGTCAGACTTAAGCTGTGAATAACCTACCATATGTATTCGCTTGTAAGTCAAGTCCAACTGCAAGCAACATACTGCACCAGCAGATCAAGGTCTATATTGTTTGTTCTTCTGATTACTCCTAACAAACTGAATGAATCCAGATCTGCCAGCACATTATATGATAGTAGATCTGTGTGTGAGTGTGATTTGGATTTTTAATGTAGCTTTAACAGTTTTAGCCCTATCGCCATGATGATTGCAGTGTGGCAATTCATAGTGATATCTAGCACTGGGGCATCATGCCACAGACATGTAGCATCATGTCCCACCCAGTCACATTATCTTGACACCAGGCCGACCAATCCTAACACTAACCTCTTAATGCTGAGTGCCGAGTGAGGCAGCTGCTATTAACATTTTTATAAGTCTTTGTATGACGCAGTCTGTATTCCAACCCATGACCTTCTGCATCAGAGTCAGATGCTCTGACCACTTAGGTCATCAGAGCAGTCTTAAAGGGTTTGTGCAGTTTTGTATTTAGACTGGACTTTTAAGTGAATTTTTATGACTGGTTTGCTCTAGAAACTTTTGGCAAAACATATACTTTCTGCTGCTGGCAGATGCATCGTGTATCATAAGCAATCTGACTAAGATCAGATCTTCACTGTCCTGTGTGAAGATCTGACAGCGACTGCTTGGGGTCATGTTCTGGTGACCTTTGAATTAGCCAATGGATATGCAGCTTTCAAAAATCTGAAAGTGAATCAAATTGTTCAGTACATGTTGGTGCTCTATATCCTCACTGCTGAATCTTCCAGTCATGAAGATATGACTTCATCTGATTGGCTGATAAAATTGGTGATCATGGTAATAATATAGGTGAACAGAACAGGATTCCCAAAGTGGTTGCTGTCAGATCTTCACATAGGACAGTGGAGATCTGATTTTAACCAAATTGGTGTCATAAAGGGAGAGATATTCTGAACCTTCAAACTGAAAGTAAGAAATCAAGCGGATACATGTAAGGGAGCTAACTCCATCAGAAGCTGACCATGGTCAAAAGCTTCCATTTGAAAGGAAAAGTTCTCAACCTGATACATAGCATGGGAAAAAAAAAAAAAAAAAATTTTTCAGGTAATTATTTTCACACTGTGCTGTGTGTATGCATCTTTTGTATTTGAGTGGACAAGAAAAAATTTTGTTGTGCCATTGGAATAAAATGCAGCCTAGATTGAACCTTGCTATTATAAGCTATTGCTTTGTGTGTCTGTCGGTCCATAAACATTTTTGTTTCTGGAACATAACTCTCAAACCATTCAAGACATATTGACCATACTTGGTGCACATATCAAGCAAGTTGTGTAGAGTGCCATTTGATACTTCATATTTTCCACATTTAGTATTTTTTTTTGTTACCATTTAAACAAAGTGCAGCACAAGTTTCAGTGTATAGATTAAGAATGCTGTAGAATAAGGTACTTTAACGTAGGAGTATTTACCTAAGCAGGAGACTAGGGGTATACATCATATCTGGAGGATTATATTGTTTTGTAAAGCCTCATGCTAGCCATTAGTCTTGCTTGACAAACCAATCAGAATTTAGCTAGCTTCCATTCTGAATTGTACATTCCTTTAACTTACTGTTTTAATGCATCTTTGTATATTTTCGTTAAAATATTTGTATATATACATATATTAGAGGGCCCTAGGATTTGTTTTGTAAACGAATTAGGCTACCCTCTAAAAATAATTACTTTATTATTATTATTACCACTACTACTACCATTGGGTCCACTAAGTAATTGTACATAAATAACAATCTGAATTTATTGTGGGACTAAAACATTTTTTTATTGGCTTGCAAGATTTATAAACTGCCACACTGCAGAAATTGTAGCGATATGACTGGAAAATTGTTAAAGCTATATTAAAAATCCAAATTGCAAACACTCTTTCTTCCACAGGATAAAATTGTGGTTGTAAACTGAATCACATATTTTGATAATAATAGCAACATCTTTGTTTGGTTTTAAAATGCAAGGATATTTAAATCCCAGTACATGCCCCCCCCCCTTTCTACCAATCCTAGCCTGTTCAATCAATATAAATCAAGTAAGCCTATACACAGTTTAAATTCAGTTAAGTTTGTCGCTTTGAAGTGCATTCTGCTTGATTTTTGCAATTTTATGAAAGCGGATGGAGTTCAGGCAAAATAGATTTATGATGAACGTGTTATTAATATGATTTAGAAATGTTAGAAGAATTTATAAGTTGAGAGATGGGGATTGTTGATTTATGTGCTCTTCCACTAAACATCAATTGATTTTCAGTCAGAACCGGCCTTGAGAATGCCAAATATTAAAATAAAAAAAGATGCACAAATTTTATTTAAATATTCAAGAGAGGGCAGCTGGTTTAGATCCATTGTTTCAAATCAAATGGATACCATATTTTATCATTGCACATTCAACAGTTGCACTTGCTCCACTTTGGTAAAAACTAGAAAAAAGTATCCATTATGATAGCATGTGTCTAAATTGTATCATGCCACATTAGAGGGAAATGGGTGCTAATAATTCTAATACATAATAATTTGCTCAGCTTTTAAATGTTAAACTTTGAGGCTTAAAACTGTCTCAAAAGTAGATCTCACATGTGTTTTTATTCCGTGCAATCATGTTTTTAGAGATAATGTACCTCCAAAGTGAACTCACAATGTTCGAGAGGGAGCTTACTCTTTTGGTAAATACATTCATGTGATGGGAAACGTTTTTGACAGTATGTGCATGTATTATTAGAAGCTTTTAACCTTACAAAATTAACCAAATAATAATTTTTAATTGCACATCATTATTTAGTATTACATCAAATACGGTACATACTTATGTACAAGTCCAATCCAGATGTGAACAGCAGACACATGCGCACGCACACACACACACACACACACACACACGAGTTCATGCATTTTGCAGTTGGACTTGACTTATAAGTGAGTATAGATGGTACTTTTCAGCTTGGTGTATGTTAATAAGGAAGTGCAGGATACACCTTAAATTCTTCTGTTCAAGGATAGATACCAGGAGAAAACTGCATGTAATGCATAAGCAAGCATTTGGCCTTTAAAATTGGCATCACTAAGGATTGAACCTTGGACTCTGTGATGTAAAGTGAATGCTTCTATCAACACTACAGCATTATATCTGTGCAATTAAAACTGTTAAGGGTAATGACACCTGCTTGGATACCGTCTTTCTAGGATTATAATGGACAATAATTGATGTATGGAGTTTTCCATGTTGGATTCCTTTGCACATTTGCATCATGTATTTGTGCATAACAACTGATTATGTGGAAAGATAGAGGCAGAGGATAGAATTGTTATTAAATCAGCAGGGGCCGATGCATCAGTGACATTATCAGATCTATTGTCTAATATTTCTGCATTATTATCTGATGATGGAAGACATCAGTGGCTCTTGCAACATGGTTAAGTTTGACCTGCAATACAATCCTTGTCATTTCACTAACAGTAACATTCTTTCACAGCTACTTTCAGGATTACTTAAACACTGTAAGAAGTCTTTACCTTTGCTCAGTTATATCTGATAAGATGAATTTTCTAAATTTTAAAATGTTTCTTTGGGAGATCTGTTCTGAATTAAGCCTGCTGCAGATGGTTTGAGTTTGGGAAGTTTGGAATTAAATTCTGCACATGGGTCTACTTGAAGCAATCTAATAGTGACATTAATTAAATATATTTATGTACAAGCTGATTTACATTTGTGTTTCTCTTTGAACCTCTTATAACTCAGGTTATGTTTACAGTTAAATCTAAAATCAGGTAAGATTTTTTTTCTTCATATGTCTGGTTCACAAGTTGATTTCCCAATCTACACAATTCAGATTTTTGGGACTTAAAAGCAAGTATACAGATAAACATAATGTGGGTTCTCATTGATCTAGACCAAATAATTAATTACAATTTCTTTGATTTTAGTCAAAATCCATTTTTGCATCATTCATAAAATTTTCAGTCGTTAGGCTATTGGAAAATATCTCCAATTTTGGAAAGACATTATATGGACAAATGAAGGAGTCATTAATCTCTCAGCAGAAATCGTTGATTGATCATGCAGCTTTAACTGATTCCTGACACTACCTTAATCACTATTGCCCCGATAATTTGGATTTCAATATATTTTTGAAAGCACTTGGCCAACCTGTTGCAATCATGTCTAACATTTAAGTTGTACTCAAAATACTCAAAAAATTTTTGAAAAATGTTGCATGTTATTAAAAAGATGTTTTTAAACTTGCATATAATCTGCTGTCAGAAAAGAGCCCTGCTGCAGCTTAGAAGAACTATGTATATATCAAACTGATTCAGTCAGACTCCTGAAAAGTTGTATACTCTCTTGGTAATACTCAGTAAAATTGAGTGATATCTTTGTATTGTATGCTTTTAAACATGGTTTATGTCGCAGTAAGTGAACCACACAGCACTCAGATAAATTCTTGTGGTTCTTGGGCTTTGCAAGAAATGATGAATGATATACAGGATCCCTCACTATAATCTCCTTCATTATAACACTGTTATAAGGTGAGTATGTTCTTGGATTTCATGTCATCACATGGTAGTGAAATTATGCATATCATGTACTTAATTATAAGGCAGTCTCAGAATATAGTGGTATACTGTGTCTCCCATGGAGAGCCTTATAATGAGGGAACTATGTACTGTGAAATCACTAATTTCCATGGATTTTGTGGTTGATGCAGACTATGAGTTTAAGGACCCAAATAACAGTGAGGTCTGCTGTTTAAGCATTATCAATAAAAACTTCTCAATCCATGAATTAAAGTCCCAATGAAAGGATCAGTTTTCACCAAACTATGGCAAGTAAATGAATTCACAATAATTGAAATTTATGCTTTCATAAACACAAGTTTGTCAACATCTTGACGTAGAGTAAAAAGAAGTTACTACAGACTTAAATTTTAACAGTGGTCAAAAGGGTAATAAATCATCATTAAGACAAGGCAAAATTAGTGATTTTAATACACTTGATTATCATTTCTTTTTAATTTCAGATGAATGGTGAGGGGGAGTGGGAATATGAAGAGATTCCTCTAGAAAGGGTAAGGCAAGCTTTTGAGTGGTCTTTAAAAGTCATGCACACTACATTTGACCCAGTTGTCAACAAAATGCCAAGTTTCAAGTGTTCATCAGTCAAAGGTTGCATTTTTGTGAAGCTCATGTTTGTAGAAATGGGAAACATGGCAGGCACTTCTCCAGCAATATTATTGTCATCAGCAGTTGTTAGTGAAGGTAATTGCTGGCTTGGAAGGATTTATTCATCCTAGGCTGCAGGGACAGTTTTGTAAATTGGCCTCTGGCAAATTTCTTAGCTTAAGGCAATGGTGTGACTTTTTGAGCTATTATTGTGTAATAATTAAAGATATGGATATATTTGTGAATTTGATCTTTCTGGCTTGTGTTGTTCTGGATATTGATGTGAGAAGATGTACACCTCATATAGTCACTGCACACTATGTAGCCAGTGAAATACCAGTAGTTGGCTAGGAAGCAGAACTAGCAATAGTCACTACAGCAGTAGACATATTGGTTCCAGGCAAGTAGAATATCTCAAACACTGCCTGGATGACAACTATTTTTAATTGTATCAAGCTATCAAGTACACAATGTTTTTCAAAATTATCACCCAGGGAAAGGGATCGTATTTGTGAGCATCACATGTTCTAAATAATGGCCTTTGGACATGAAAAATGCATGTATAAATTTGGGGGTGGGGTGCATCAACTTTTTATTCTATGAATTTTCATTGTCTTGTCAGGTCAAGTGAATGAAATTCTTACATTTTGCTTTATTATTATACCTATCCAAAAATATGGACCTTTTTGACCTCACTCATGTATTTTATTTTTTGTGAATTTTTATATTAGGCAGGTATATGCAACATTAACCTTGTGCATAAAAACTGTCCCTTAAAACCCATGGCATGCTCTCTACTCTCAGCTGCTTAAAATGGTTGTACTGAGATTTTGCTATATTTTGCTGTATTGGCATTTTGACTGGGACAAAGGGAGTCTAACTTTGTAAAGGAACATAACTCAAATTTTACTCTTAAAAGGAAAATGATGAGACACTGAGTTGTTACCTCCCTTGATGGTTTCACAGTTTCTTGACAGCTCTTCAAACAAGATAATTTCAATAGAACATGCAAATAAAAGCGTAAATGCAAAATTTTTAATGAATTTTCCTAATCAGATCAGAAGAAGAAAAGACTTGTTACATACAGATTCAGATTACATTTCCAGTTCACCTGGCCATTTGGTCAAAGAAGCTTATAATATGTCCCTGGGTCTGTTGTGTGTTGTCTGTTGTGCTTCAGTCAATCCATATTTCTGATCCAGTTTCAATAAAAACTTGGAATATGGGCTTGTGTCATCAGAATCAAGTTGAGTAATGGGCAAGAACCATGCATGTTAATGAGGCAATCCTGCACCTGATGGACTAACCTAGTTACTATTTGGGAGGCCATATTTCTGATCTGATTATGATCAGACTTGAACTTTTGTTGAGATCTTTAAGACACAGGATGAGTTCAGTGTTAAATGAAATACACACATATTAATCACATGATCTTTCATATGATTGGCCTAGTTTCCTACCACTCTAGAGACCATATTTCTGACCTCATTTTGAATCAACTTGGAATGTATGGTTTTGTCATTAAAATAATGGATAATTTTCATAATGAATGAGATACTTGCAGACTAATGAGGCGATCTTGCATCAGATTGGCAGAGTTTGCTACGACTCTGGAAGCCATATTTCTGATCTGATTTGGATCAGACTTGAAATCTAAACATACGTGTTCAGGATTTTAGATGAGATTGATAATGAGCAAGATCAACACATTGTAATTAGATAATTTTACAACTGGCTGACTTTGTTGCTACTCTGGAGGCCATATTTCTGATCTGATCTTGATCAGACTTAGAATATGCTTATACACTGTATCATCAAGGTCTCTGACAGGTTTAGCAATGAATGAGATCCACCAACATTGATGAGATTAATGAAATTATCTTGCATTTGATTGGTTGAGTTTGTTACCAATCTGGAGGCCATATTTCTAATCTGATTTTAATATATCATCAACTGTCTGTACAAGTTTGATAATGAGTGAGATAAATACATATTAATAAGTTAATCTGTCATCTGATTGGCTGAACTTTATTCCATTCCATAAGCCATCTTGCTGTTCCTATTTTGATCAGACTTGAATATTGGTTTATATAAAATTTTTGAATGAATTTGATTCTGAATGAGACCCACACATATAATGACAAAATCTTGGATCTCTTTGGCTGAGCTTGTTTCTATCCTGGAAACCATATTTGTGATCTGATTTTGATCAAATTTGCGATATGTTTCTATCATCAGGATCAAGGAGTGTTTCAGTAATGAACGAGATAGATGATATTAGTTAGGTAATCTTGCATCTGAGTGGTTGAGCTTGTTACTACTCTGGAAGCCATAGCTTTTGATCTATTGGGTTTATTAGGATCAACATCTTGGATTATTTTCAGTTACGATTAAGAAACTGTGCATATTAATTATACCTTCATCTTTTGAAAGAATTTTTATCAGTATATAGTAGAATAAATAAAAACAACATGATATAAAATTTTTGGGATATATTTTACATAGGATGTGTTCTTGCACTTTTACATAAGCCTGCTCTGTGAAATGGTCAGTTATTATGTAAGGCAGGTTATCAGGCCCACTTGGGGCTCCTTTTTTAATAGAGAGATTGGTATTTGCCTGTGATCATAAAAAGAAACATGTTTATCAACAAGTCATAGTTTATGTTCATAACTTTGATCACATATACTGTACTTCTGTAACCTTCAGAGCATTCATTATTTTGAGTAGTTAAAGTTTTCAGTAGTTTATAGTTTTTTAATTCCTGGTTGGATTCATCTCTTGCTTGGAATGACTTATTTTAAAGAAGAATAAAATTGAAATTCTTTCTGTGACATTCATTCACCCCATTGATCTTGAAGTCAAGGTCAGAGACCTGGAAGATTCGTGTGAAGGTTTTGGTTGAGATTTTTAGCTTTACTGGTCTTTGACCAGAAGAGATTATCATTTCTCACCCATGCGACAGAGGAATCTAGCTGTTTTGCTAACCTTACTTTTCTTATCTCAGTCTGGTTGTCTCAGACCAGTCATCTCAGTCCAGGTGTCCACGCGCTTGGAACTACTTTTAAAAAAAAACAACCTTTGTTGTCTTCTGCTATGCCTGACGTAGTTGTTTTAAAATCAAACAACAGCAACAACAACAACAACAAATATATAACCAAAAAAACATAGTAACTTAAGGTCAGCCTATTTTTGAGGACACACCATACGAAACATTTCGAGAGACAGACACACACACGCACATGATGTCGAGCTTTTTGGTACTATGCTAGTTCGCTCCACACCGCATGGTCAAGTTTATCCTATCTGCAGGCCTGACTCAGTACATTTTCAGGTCAGCGTCATTAAATATAGCTAAAGCTACTTAACTAGTTTTAAATACTTCGTGTGAAACAAATTATATGCTGTTAGCTAATTTAATGACGCTGACCTGAAAATTGACTGTGCTACAGATAGGATAAAATTCTCAATGCTGTGTGAAATGAACTATGATAGAAAACACCGATCTGTGCACATAGCCTATAGACCTATACACTCCATAGTCTTCCAATGCTCTTAACAACTACAGAAAACTTAGTAACAGCCAGAAATGTGTTATGTCAAATGCTTTATTCTATTTTTGTTAAGCATCTCCATTGCGCACCAGTTGAATCAAAACTATACCTACAATATTTAATGACAAATAATGCACTTGCCAGCCAGAAGGAATCATTTATCCGTCAACACATTAATCCCTAAGCAAATTTCACTGTAGCACTTGACATATTTCCAAGGCAGAAAAATAAATTTTCAAAGAATCCGTGAACTTGAAAGTTTAGCTTATGGTTATCCTCTGGGGTCCGTATTTGGAGGGTCTTTTATACACAGGGGTAATTTTACAATCAGTATTAATTACAACACAAGTATGTCACAAACAGTTTCACCTCCTCCAAAGAAAATGAGAATTATATACGACAGTGACATGGATATCTAATTACCTGTGAATAACCCAAGCACGGACACTCGTACTACATGTAACTTTAATACACTACAACAGTGCTGTGCACCCAGTATTATGTACAATATAATTTTCTAAATTGGAACTGATGAAAATAAAACATTTTCTTGTGATAAATATTAATTATTTATTGTTCATTTCATATAACATCCATATATTAAATGTGATAATACCTGAAAACTATGCAACATTTTATGTTGTTATTTTTTTATTTTTTTTTTTGCCTCACGTATAAAAACTGTGTACTTTGGATGACATGTTACGCCACAGTCCTCATTAACATATTTGTATTAATGCACTGCAAGTAAACATTTGCATGTGAACTATACTGCACAAGTAACGGTATTCTTTCTTACTTTAAATGATAATATTGGGTGAGAAAAAGAATCTACGTTGGGATTTGGACCTAAACAAGGAAATCCCAGTCGCGGGGTTACATTATATGTCTCCCCACTCGGGCAAGCCTTGTGGAGAGACAAATAATGTAACCCATTGACTGGGAATTCCTTGTCTCGGTCCAAACCCCAACATAGATTCTATATTTACCATCTGTCATCCATCATTTAGCACAAGTTTGCTATGGCTGCTCCTCCTGAACTACTTAGAGAATTGCCATTGAACTTTACACAAACATTCATCACATGATCTAAATGAAAAGGGTACCACTTGGACATCCAGTATGGCTGACACACTGGCCATCTTGAAATCATGTTATTGCTACTTCTTATGAATGGATGGTCACATCAGCATGAGGTTTCATTAAAAACTAATTATGTCTGTTTGTTTGTAAATGAAAAGGGTGTCAATCTGACCTCCAATATGGCCCTCACCCAGTGGTAGCCATCTTCAAAATCTTGTTATTGCTGATGCTCCCAGATGGATTGTCTTATCTAAATGGATTTGTTTGTCTAGATCAAACTCAAACCACCCTGAGGGCTGCATGAGGGCATTTTCTATGGCCCAAGGGCTGCACCACCTTAGTTTTCTCTCATGACATCTTGTGACGCCAATCATTTTGCAG